>VXAX01004554.1:19180-47511 GCA_013399835.1 Leptocoma aspasia | reverse complement strand
AAAAAAAAAAAAAAAAGTCCACCTATGGAAAGCTCACGATAAATCCTTTATTTCAGCTTTGAACCTGCTCAGATTTTTAGAGTCCCACGTATCAGAAAATGGCAACTTTGCCAGCGGATGTCAGCTAAGATTTAAGGAGCTGCTGTTTTCCTGGCCCCAAAGGTACTTTTGAGATAGTGCAGCCCAAATCAGTTCCTAACAACTGCTAATGGACTTTCAGGGTTTTTTAAACTGAGTATTAGCATTTCTTTTAGATGAAATATAAGATAACACATCTTTTATGATCTCTGACCATTCAGTTACCTGCCTTTGTCTCTGTATCTGTGTAAGGTCACCTCACACAAGCTTTGAGGATTTGCTTGACCTTTTTTTTGGTTGCTAATTTGGTGAAAAGATGAAACAGGACTTTGTTCTTAATGTGCACCTGAGAACCTCCCCCAGAAGCTTTATCTGGGAATGTTAAATAGGCTCTGACCACGATGAATTCCACATCAGAGTGCAGAAGCTTTATGGACGTGACCTCACTGTCTGCTCAGAGTTTTGTGTTCAGCTAGCCAGGTTTGGGTGCTGCGTGTTCAAATTCCCTATTCCGGCGTTAGTGACATTTTGGCAGCACAGGAAAGCATTGTGATGTGCTAGAGAGCACAAAGTGTACTTCTTTAGGATCAAAGTGTACTTCTTTAGGATCAAAGTGCATTTCTTTAGGATGGAAATGCTCGTGCTGGAGGAGGAGTTGGCACCAGCCACAGAAAAAGGTGGGAACAGTTGGAAAGGAACTGAGATGAATTGGGGACTGGTGGCTTTTTACCGGCTCTTTTAACACGATTATAACATTTATTTTGTTATCACATGGAATAGCTGCATAAAAATAGGTTCCAACAACTCCTGTTGACTCAGGAATTGGGGTTTCCAGCCTTAAAGGGTCTGTCTTCCTCTTTGTAACATTTTATGTCATTGCCTGTGATTAATTCTCCCATGTCAAATCATGTTTCTGTTTCATTTGCTGTCAACAGCCTTTAATGTTAGGTCCTTTACTTGTCCCAGGTTCTCCCGAGGGAAGAGAATTCCAAGCTTTGCATCCCTCATGTGTTTCACTTGCTAACAGCAGTAGGTGCTTATTTAGAAGAATAATAGGCAGGAAATAAGCATATGGAATTTTGTTTGAGGTTTGTTTTGTTTTAGTTTGGTTTTTCTTTGTTTTTTTTTTTTTTTATTCTTTGTTGTTTTGTTTTGTTTCTGGGGGGAGGGTTTTTAGTCTCAGAGGTTTTTTGCCGTTTGGTTTTAAACTCTCAAATCCCAATACCCGGCCAAAGTCCTGTTACTACATTTCCACCATGGAAAAAGAAAATTGCAGACAGTTTTTCCTATTAAACGTTGAATTGCTGAAAGCCAAAAAGCCATCCCAATGAGAACTTGCTGTGCAGGGATGCCTGCTCTGTGGCTTTTTGAAATTTGAGTCATGACATGAAGTCCACCTTGTGAACTGCTGCTGCCCACAAGCATTTCACCAGGTTGCAGCAGGAATATTTCTTGCACCTCTCAGCAAAATATCTCGAGGAAAAACTGTCCTGACCTACTGAACACAACCCCTTGCTTTGTAGAAGTCGCCACTGCAAACTTCATACTGCGTTGTATTTGTTAGATATTAATCGGTAGCAGTGTATGAAGTGTTCTGGCCGTGTCAGAAGTCCACACCCGATTTTGCTGCATTGCAAAGCTCTGAAAACAACATGTCTTGCTCCCACCAGTAACTGAGACTTTGCTAAAGTCTCAGTTACTGTCTCTTTGCTAGTTGAAGAGGAGTGTAGATTATAGCAAGAGCTACTGCTGTTCCTGAATTAGCTGCATGGAAAAAGTGAGGGTTCAGAAAAGAGATCTGTGAAGGACTTGGGCTTGGATCAAGACTAACTTGTGTCCAGACAATAGATTGTTAATCTTTGCTGAAAAGGATGTGATGAGATCCAGTGGTTGGGGCTAGAAGCAGATAAAATCAGACATATTTCAGAATGGATGGCTCTCTGAGGGTCTGTCAAAGCTCCAGCAGAATTGAAGTGCATGGTGAAGTTCTCTGAAGGTTCTTGATCTGTGTGTGGGTAGAGTTCCTCCTGTAGTCCTAAGATCAGTGAAGAATCAATTCAGTGCCGCAAGGAGCAATTGCTGTGGTTTTGCAGTGGGGAAGCCCAAGGCTCTGGACTCCTGGATTCAGTCCCAGACCTTCTGGTGGTGCTGGACAGATCCTCCTCTGAGCTGTGCTTCAGGCTTTGCTCTGCAGACTGAGCCTGGCATGGGCTGTGGATTAACTGCAGAGGCTGGACACAAACCACCAATCCTGCCTTCTCCTGAGGGGCCACTTTCCCTGGGAAGTGGCAGAGCCTCCTTAGCCAGGTGTGTCATTTGCCAAGCAAACTCAGAAGCTGAGGTCAGTGGTTTTGGGGAATATCTCTGCAGCAGGCTCTGCAGCCCTGTCCATCCTTCCCTCCCCGCATTTCCTCTCTACCAGCACTTCCACAGGCTGTTTCCCTTTTGTCTCACCCTTTGTCCTAACCCTGCCTGGCCTGGATAATGGGAAGCCGAGGGAGATGTGAAGTTAACCACAGCAGAGGTGGTGGAGTACCTGCACAGCTTCTGTTGTGGTGGTGTGAGCAGCTGAGAGCCAGAGAGGGATGCTCACAGGCACGGGACCTGTGACACACACACTTATTCTTGGAAACAGCAAGGTCTGAGTGCTCTCCCTACAAAGCCTGCTTGTATTGATGCCTCAGGTTTTAGCTTTTCTATTTTTCAGATTCTGTGCTGCTTTAGTGTGTGGGGCTGGGCTTCATATCAGGGGATGGTGAGCTCTCTGCACAGAGCAGGGAGACAAAACAATTCCTTCTCTAGCTGGGGACCAAGGACAAATGATCCAAATCTCAGGCCCAAGAGCACAAACAACGTGGAATGAAGAGAGAAAAACAAGAAGGATGGGACTTGATGGGCTAAAGCTGGAATTGGACAATGAACTCCAATGTGCAAATGGAGCAGAACTGATAAAAGTGCCAGAGCCCGTGCCCGGTGTCCATTTTGGGACCATTTTGGTTCATCTTGGGTGCAGCCCTGGCTGGGCTCTGGTGCTGCCCAAGGTGGATCCATGGAGGAAATCCTTTTAATAAATCCCTGCTTTATTCTGTAACTCTGCCCAGCCTCTGCTCTAGCTCAGCCTTCTCAAGGTATCAGAATAGCACAGCAGTTTCCTTGGGCTTTTACCCATTCTAACTCCACTGCTCTCTGAAAAAGAAGTCACTTATTCTCTGCCACTGCCATACCCCCCAAAAGGAAGGAAATGCAAATCAAGTTTCAGTAATAAATAAGGTAAAACTTGGCCCAGGAAGAACCGGCAATGAGGCTTGAAAATGAAGTGGGGAAATCTGCATCTGCACAGATGTGTGTGGTGAGATCTGTGCACATGAAATGTCAGGCTCCACGTTTCACGAGCCCATTTGCAGTTTTTGCAAATAAAGCACCAGCAGGCTTTCCAGTGTGAGGAAATGGGACTGGGATCTTGTCTCCTGCCACGATTCATCTCAGCCTTAATATTCAGATGTGAGTGCACACCAGCCACTCTGTGCACTCAGTGTATGCAGGTAGTTGTACAAGAACAAATAGTCTGAAGCAAATCTCTTTGAATATTCAGCCCTTAATGTGTAACATTTAGTCATAAAATGCTGAGTTTAACTCAAACTGTTTTGGTGATGATGGAATGATTAATAAAGTGGTCTGAAATGTAGCTCAGAGCTTCTCTCTAGGGAGTCTTCCTTTGCCAATTTTGGCAAGATGGCCTCCTGCAGCAACAGAATCAGAAATGCTAATCGTAATTGAAATTTTTAATTACATTTCCTGTTTTATTTCAAGGTAACAAGCGTCTGGGTCAGTGGTGTTTTATTTTTCCTCCTCTTTGAGTGCTGATAGTGCTGAATGTGTTCAGGCTTCCTCTGAGCCCTTGGCTTTCTAAAAATGATAAAGGATGAGTACAAAATGAGTCCTTTCCAGAGATAACCACAGTGTTTTGTAAGCCTTTTCAAAGCCCTGCCAGGCACGCTGCAAGTTTACTTAAATAAAGCCCTCAAGTTTCACGTGGTATTAAAGGGAGATTTGAGAGAGTGGAAGGGTGCAGCTGAGCAGAGCAGTGTGCAGGGGCTCCAGCCCTCACAGCACGACCCACACCTCAAATCATAAACCATCAGGAAAGGCTAGAAGGAGACAAAACCCAATCAGGGACTTCTCAGGGAGACAATTTCTTTATTTCTTGCAGAAGGTTAAGGCTGCCATCATCCTGGTCAGCACAAAGGAGAGCAGAATGGCCACTGGGAAGGATGGGTGCTGTTACCAGGGACAGGCCAGAGAGTGGATAAAATAATTCACCCTGAAGATGGAGAAATCATTGCAGCCTGCTCAGCAGGGGCTGCCCTCAGAGACTGCCCTGGGCTGCTCTATGTGTATACATCAGAATAAAGTGGAATAAACATCCTGTTTATTCCAATTTATTCTGATGAGGTTATTTGGGATTTGTGCAGCCCTGGAATAGAAATTGTGCAGTAAAACCTAAGAGACATCTCCCCAGGTTGTTTTGCCTCCTGTTGCCTGTTTAGCCCACCTGCAGTTAAAGTTCTTTCATTTCAGACAGTTGCTTTTGGCCGGGATGTTTTTTTTGGGGTTTTTTTTGTTTGGTTTTTTTTTTTTTTTTGCGTGCCTAACTGTTTTTTTAATGTCTTAATGATTTGAAAAGGTCAGCAGGGAGAAAATAAAGCAAGTTGGAGTTTTGCCATGGAGTAGGCATTCAGTATTGACTGTCTGCTCCCCAGCAGCCCCTCAGCTGCCTTGGTGTCATGGCATTACCCCACAGAGACCCCAGTACCTGTATTTGCTGCTGTGGTATTTTGATTTTGAGATGGGTTTAGCTCTAATTTTCCTGCTGAAATAGAGCAAGCTAAGCTGAGGCTCTGGCCTGAAGACCCTATTGCTTGACACTTTTTGCATTTTATTTTTGAACACAAATTATTGCTATGCTGGATGTCCTTCTGGCAGAACTTTTGGTGCACAAAGTTATTGTACATCTTCCCAAAGAGCTCCTGTTTGGTATTTCCATTGGTCACAGCTTTCAGATTTAAACACCTGAATTTTTTCCTTCTGGAAAGGCACTGAAAAGCCTCATTTCTGTGTTGGTTTTGTCTGTTTGTGATAAAGCTGATGGCAATATTTCTTAGACACAGCAGGGTCAAATTTCTCCTTTGTGTGTCTTTTTACCTCAGAGATGTTATAGCAGAAATCTCCTTCAGGCTGTGTTGTCAAAAGATCTCATCTCCTGTTTGAGAACCAAAGTTGCCCAGTTTTCAGAATATATCAACATATCAAGGACATTTTTGACATGGAGTTTCAGTGAAAACACCCTGAGTTTCTGAAATGTTGTTCTTTTCCTTAGATGCATAAATTGTAACTGAGCTTTTCAGAAAATCTCGTCTTGGCAACAGAGCTGCCAGTGTTAAAGTCCAGGTCTGAGCATCCTATAAATTAAGCTCTATTAACGTTAATCTAAGCTCTATTAATGTTAATCTAACAAAGTCAATAGCTGGTTTTCACATTAGAGGTTCCTGTAAATATATGCTAATTTTAAACATCTCATTTAGAAATATAAATCAGGAATTTAAATAAACTGTTAGTGTTCTTTTGCAGGATTTCCATAATACTGTATTTTTGCTTTTTTTTTTCATCTCAAATTTAAAGTTCTTATTTAATTTTTACATTTCAAGAAACTATCTAAAATTGTTTAAGATTCAGAGAGAAAACTTCAAGTTCTTGATTTTCAGATCATGGGGAGGGAAAGCACAAAGCCATTTTCAAATGGAAATTCTAGTATGGAGGTAAAATTGCCTTTTGAGCCATAAACTTGCTTTTAATTCTGCCATGTCTGAAAATAACTGGAAAAAGTAGTGTTCATTTAAGAATTAATTGTATAACCAGCATTTTAGCAGATTATATGGCAAATATGTTGTTTGATTTTTTTTTTTCCTGGGGACTTGAAATACAAAATGGTTTTGTGGAGCTTCTTTTAGTAGAACTACAGCTTTTAATTAATTAATTTATTTATTTATTCTGCACTGGTTTGTGCTGTTGTTTTGGCTTCATTGAGATGCCAGCTGCAGCAGAGGCCCTGGGGTGCTCTCTCTGTGTTTTGTTGGTGCTTGTTTTACAAAAACTGCCTCGTGCACGACAAGGATGGTTTGGGTTCAGGCAATGGAAATTCTGTCCCTGGAGAGGGGACAACATTTTTAGTGTTAGAGAATTAAAGTATTACTGCCTTGATGTTGCTCTGGCCAGGATGTGCCACAGAAATAATTTCATCCACACGCTGCCCAGGTTGTGCAGAGAGAATCCCTCCATCCCACAGGATTTTTATTTGATTTTCCCCATAGTTATACAGTCAAAACTCAGAGGAATTCACTGGTTCCATGTTCATTGGTCCCAAGTTATGCAGGTCTTAGTATTTGTTTTCCTGTTGGTTATTAATCCCTTCAGTTTTCATATTAATTAGGTTCTCATTTTTCATTCTCTTATGGAGGTTTTCCCAGACCAGGTGTCTGTGACCACGCCAGGGGTGATGTTTGGAGATGTGATGGTAATTAATGGTAATTAATGGTCATTATCTTTGTGTATCTTCTGTGCTAGTCCCAGTTTGCTGAAACAGTCTTGTGAAAAGAAACTTCAATTCCTTTCCATCTGGGCAAAGGAGAACAAACTCCCTGACTAAAGTTATATAAAAAAAATTTCTAAACTTGGTATGGTTTCCAGTGTTGCTGCTGCTCCTCCTGCAGCGTGGGATGTTAAATCCCAGGGCTGGCACTGGCCAGGTGCCCAGCAGGGCACAGCCCTGGCCTCTCACAACTGTCAGTAATTCCCTCTCCCTTTTCTCTATTTCACGTGTGGGAACATTGCTTTCTTCCTCTTTAATGTCTAATGAGGATTTTTTTTATTTTCAAAGAGCAATTCTCTTTGGAGGTGAATGAAAACTCAGCTACCAGCTTCTTCCATCCTTGATGATGCAGTAAAGAAATATTCATCAGGCAGCCAGAGCTGTCTTTATTTACTCCTGTTCTCCTTTCCCCAGAGCTTCTTGTGCTTCACTTGTGCTGGCTGCATAATTATTCTTCATCCTGAAATGAAAACCCCACTTTAGGATGTTTTCTTCATGTGAACACAACACTCTATCCCAAGGCAACGCTTGCAGGTTCAAATTTAATTGTGAATTAATGGAAAAGGCTGTACATTGTAAGGGAAACTTAGTGCTTGATGCAGTAATGAATGTTTTGGAGATTTTTTTAATACTTTTCCTTAATTCTTGTAGTCATGCTTAGCTTGAATGCTCAGATTCTTTCTCTGGAATATCTCTGGAATATTCAGCTGTTCCTAAACATCCTTGCAGCCAGTGTTCACGAGGAGATTTCTACAGAATCTCTAGCAACATTCTTTTATTTTCACTTGGCACTCATGCTTGAATCCATTCTTTCACAAAGATTCTTTTCCTTTATCTGCTCCTTGGACCGTGTCTCTGCTCTCTCTTTACATCCCTCCTTTGCCCCTTTCTTTATCCCAACCCAATCAAATCTCTCAGGTTCACTTTTAAAGCCATTTGCAGCCTCCATTTGCCTTAACCTTTATCTCAGGGCTGCTACCCAAAGCCAGCCCCATATCTGATGCCAGCCCCTATTTCCCACCCCTTAACGTGATGAACAAACAACTTTCAGCTTTCCCCTCATCCCTGGGGAAAAGATTCCTGTGATTACCACAGAGCCACGACTTGGTTCTCTTTAAATTCCTCTTTTAAACCAAATTTCTCTTCCAAAACTCTCTTTTGCTACGATGCCTTCAGAAGTCCTGTGTGAATCTGCTGCTGCTGAGACAGAATGCTGCCATGGGATGTGTGTTTAGCACAGCCCTGCTCTTTATTTCTGCCCCTTTTTGCACAGGAGTGCATCCTTTTTATCAGAGAAATTGTGTTGTGGAGGGTTAATTTATTTTTTTTTTATTTTGGTTGCATATGTAGGTCATCCAAAACAAGTCATAAATTAATACTGGATCTGTAAAAGTGTCTCTTGTCTTGACAGGGAAAAGGTTGAGATCAATTCTGAAAAATTGAGAAAAGATATATTTTGACAGTTTTTAAATTTATATTTTTAAGTGACAGCTCTTGCAATGGATTTTTTTTTTTTAATGCAAGTGTAACAACTGGGAAACAAAATCAAATCATATTTCAAAGTGAATGATGTGTGCTTGGAACCGAATGCTCTGAGTCTGGGGCTCATTTAGGGATAGGAGAAGTTCTTTGGCCTTTAGGAGATGTGAGGAGAACCTTCCCTCTGATCAGAGAGGAAAACTTGTGGGCATTGTACAAATTCGTTACAAAATCTTTGTCTGCCAGTCCTCAAGCTGCTGTAAAGGGAATCTAGGATGTGTCTATGGAATTGTAGACTGTGATAAGTTTTTAAAATATCCTGCTGTTCCATATTTTTTTTCTCCATCAGGGTCAAGAATATTTTATTTTATTATATTAGTATATTATATTTTAGAGTAGATGATATTTCCAGGATCTGTCAGACTCTGCAACTTCCCAAGTCACTTTTTTAGTACTTTGCTTAGTCTGGGAAGGTATTTCTTGATACCCAATGTGATTTTTCTTGCCTCAGTTTAAATCCCTTTGTCTGTCTCAGACAGAACCCTTCCCTCCTCGATCAGTATCTGATTTTTTTCCTCAGCCTTCACAGCCACGTTTGTCCTCTAAGGAAAGTTGGGATGTATTTTTGAGACCTCTGAGCCTCATCAGAAGTACCTACAGATGGTTTTTCTGGTTTTCCTTCATTTTCTGAGCTCATTTGAGGCTTCACTCTCTCTTTTCTGCTTTGAAGACATAAACACACTTGAAATAATGTGCAGCTTTACAGAAATTTCCATGTCTTCGCTGAAGTCTAAAGCTTTCATGGGAAGAACAAAACAAAACAAAACAAAAAGATGAAAATTTGCTTTCAGTATGCAAAACCAAGGACTTTTCCAAGCCCTGCGAGGATTTCACAGAGGATAAGAGTTCCTGCAGCAGGACCAATGGGTGATTGAATAATTAGTGAGGAATTCAATCACTGTATAGATTCTCAGTGGGCCTTAATTACACTCTTCCATGCATGATCCCTCAAGCCTTACGCAAGTGAATTTTCATTAAAGCTGAAGAGAGATTTTTATTGCCTGGGAATTACAAATTTAGGCTGTTGGCATGTTTGGATTTGCCTGTTTATTTTGTGTGCTTTGGATGGATACCCAATACTGGACTTTTTTAAGCTCTGTATTTCAAACACCCAGATCTGCCCAACTTCTCTGTGGTGGAGAAAAGCTGTGCTTTGCAGAGCAGTGAGGTGGATAGAAATAAATAAATGCTACTGGGCATTAGGCTTTGTGACTGCAGAAAAACAAACAAACAAACAAACAAAAAACCCCAAAAAATCAACTTGGAAGTATATGGTATCCTGTTTTTCCAGAAAATTCCTCTGATGGAGAGAGGCAGTAAAGCAGCTGCAGGAAAACAAAATAAAATCCTAATAGGAAGCTAAATCAGGTTGCAGGGCTGGAGCAGAGTGTGTATATTGTTGTAAAGTTCTTGCTGGTCTTTATCCAGGAGCCCTGAAGCAGTGGAAAATCTTGGTAAATATTCATCTTCAAAGGGCTGCATAAGTTCCCTGCCAAGAATATCTGCAGAGAACCAGCTGACAAGATTCCTTTGCAACTTTATATAAAGCTGGGGAAAAGCGTTTGGAAAATATATTTTCAAAGGTACTATGCTAAAAACCTCGAATTTTCTGTGTTGTACCACAGCTTCTTTTTTTTTTTTTTTCTGTTACAACGTAAAGGTGGTTTTATTTTTTAAAAATGTTCAGGAAAAAAATTATCTAAATTTCACTGTCTTCACTCTCCCTAGAGACAAAGGGGGATATTGTGAATAATCTACATACAAGTAGGGAGAGAGATGACATTTTTAGACTGAATTTCCAAATCTTCAGGCTCAGTGACGTGGCTCTGGGATCGCAGGGTGTGCAATCAGGACTGGAGTGGAAGGGGTAGGTCTGAATGAGACGTTTCTCTTTCAGGTTTCCAAGTTAGATATTCCACTTTTCAGTAGTAACAAATGGCATTGAAGCTTTTGGTGGTCTGGTTGGAGTTCACTGCCTGTTCTAGGGAATGAATTGCACATCCTGCAGCATTTGCAATGGAAATCCTTTGGAAATTATTCACATAAATAATATTTGAATAATTGTGTGTAATGGAATGTGTTCAGCAGGGCCATGATTAGAATTGGGTAATTTGGGAAGGAGAGGAAGAGGGATGAAGGTTTGTCTGTGTGAGCCTCACAAAGCTTTTGCTTCATGGGAATGAAGCCAGGAAGAAAAGTGAAAGAAATCTGTGGTTCTGGATTCTGCATTGCTGGAAGAACAAGGTTCTGCTTTTGTGCCAGCACTTGGGGCTTGGGAAAACACTTTTGTTCCCCCAAGCTGAGATTCCCCCTCACATTCTGAAAACAAAGGCTTCGTGTGAGGAGGGGAAAAATTTCCTGTGTTCATTTTTAATTGATTTTCAGGCTGGATCTTAGGGGACAACAGAACAAATGTTTCTGATATACCAAAAAGAAAATGCCTTTTTTTTTTTTTTTTTTTTTTTTTTTTTTTTTTTTTTTTTTTTTTTTTTTTTTTTTTTACCATTGGGTCAGACATTAAAGGAGAGGATAAAACCTTGATGTTTCTTTTATCATTATTCTTTATGTTACTTTTTCTGATCTTTGGGAAGGCTTTTGTGGGGACACAGCTGCCTCCATCCCAGAACTCTGACATTTCCTAGGCTGTCACGAGTGCTTGTACACAGATTTAAAGCATAGGGCTCCAGGCACAAATGGACATTCCAAACGGTGCATGGGCAAAACCTGACTTCTTTTTTTGTTCTAACTACTCCTTGAAAAGACTAAGAGTAGGTGTAAAGTAGGTCACTGGTCTCTCTTGAGGGTTGTTCATTAATCCAGCTCTTCAGGAGGCATTTGGCTCTGACTGAAACCTTGTAGGGTATTTATTCATTCCTGGAAAAGGTCCTGATCCAGTGTTAGATCAGGCTTGCTCTGACAGATCTGCTTTATTTGTGGTTGCAGCCATTGACAATTACTTTGGTAACTATAACTACAGACTAATTAGGAAAAAGCACTATTTAAATGCTAAATAGATAAGGGAACTAGAATTCTTTTAGCTTGTCAAATTGATCCATTAAATCTCTGTGTGTTGTACCTGTAATTTCAAAGCTGCAATTATCATACACTTAGTGAAAGGAGTGATAAGGTTTTCTGGAGCAGAAAGTGATAAGAGATAAAAGTGAAAAGTTGTCTAATAATAACTTTCACTAAAAGCTATCAACAGCAAATTTATATCTCTGATAAGAACCAGAAGGCAAGAACTTTAAATCCTGATAGCAAGCAAACAAATTGAGGGAGAGCAGAAGGAAATGTCACCACACAGGATTTCAAACAATGCCCTGGCAGCCCACGCTCCTGGTGAGAGGAGAAGTTTGGTGTTCCATGTTATCCAGGAGAGAGTCATCTGCCAAAAAAAGCGACCAGAGGGTGGAGGATCTGAGCCCTGGTTCATTGCTGGCATTGTTTTTGGCTGTAACCATCCCTGGAGACAGGCAGCAGCTCCCAGGGGTGCTCAGAGTTTGTTTTGAAAATTGTGTTGCCTCACATCTTCTCTCAAAAACCTTTGAGGGTGAGATGGAGAGGAATTACCTAAATGCAGATGAGAATTCAGGCCCTGGTGAAGACTGGAGTTTATGTAGAGGAGAGGAGAATTCGAGGTGCTTCTATTTCTAATCCACAATGGGGGAAGGTGAATAAAGTCTGTCCTGTCTCCATGCTTTTCTGTTGATCCAAATCTTTGAAGTGGGAGCTGGAGAGGTTTTTAGAAAGCCTGGAATCAATTTTTGAAAGGGTTTAAAGGTGAGAGATTGTGTGAGGGACAAATAATTTTGAGAAAAAGATAAAAGGAGGAGAAAGGTGGCCTTAAGAAATGGTGAGATAGAAAGGATTGTTCTTGTTAAGCAGAATTTACTTCACAGGAAAACAATGCAGAACTGGCTGCTGTTTGTGAGAAGGGGGAAAGAAGAAAAAAGAATCATCCTTTTTTGAGAACCCAAGAGGCTTTATTTCATTTTGAAACCAATTCTTTGTAACATAATGGCAAGAGAGCTTATGTATTCTAAATGGCACTTCAACCCCCTTCAAAAAAAGTCATCAGTGTTAAAACACTCATCCTTGCTTTGTGGTGTTGCTTGCTTGCTTTTTCTGTTGGTGGATTGGAAATGCTAAGCCTAACTTCTAATTGGTTTTAGAGATACTTCTGGTGAAGTTTTGCATAGAAAGGGAATGAAGCTGAATTTTTTTCAGCTCCTGACAATAGAGAAAAGAAATGAGAAACATGCAGGTAAAAGACAAGAAAAATGTGATCATTTTTGCTTTTAGCGTTTCTTTGGAAGTTTGACTTTACATGAAGGAATGTTTCAATTTGAATGGTTGAGATAAAGCAATGAAAAGGTTCTGCCTCTGAGAAATAAAAATGTTTGTTGCAGGAGAGGGAATGCTGATGCTCAGATGGTTGAAATGCTCTTTTAAAGCCCCCTTAAGCTGAAGTGTGTCCCCTGAACCAGTGGCAGCCACACTTGACACGGGTCTGTAGGCAGGTGTCAGGAGAAAGAGAACACTGGGGAAGAAGGAAGGGAAAATATGTGGTGAGGTTCTTGTATTTTCAAGATGTATAAAGGAATCAGCACAAGATTTCTTCAGTTTTCTAAGGTTTTGCTTTGCAGAACCTTATTCTGAAAGGGATTTATATTCTGAATGTTTTATGTTTTGTGACAAGGGTTAGGAAGGAGGCAGGAAGCAACCCTGGCCTTCAGCCAACTAGAAAATTATCTGCCTTCGTAACAGGACCACTTCAACAGCAGCAACCCTAAAATTGTGCTTCAGTTGTCATAATATTTGCCTTTCTTATAACTACACCAATTTTTTCAAAGGCTATTAGTAACAGAATAGGTTAAGAATGATTGTTGGTGGTGAAAACTGCGAAACCTCTAAATTTAGTTCTGTTTCCTTAAGTGGGGGAAGATGTGGTTGTGTTGTGATTGTGTTTGACAGACTGCTGATGTCCCATCTGACAGGACAAAGAGGAATGACTCCGATTTAAACATTTCATTAGGCTTTTTGTGTGTCTTGAGACAATTTAACATCAAATTAATAAATAAGGAGTTTAAGTGCTGACTGAAGGGGTGGGTGGTGAGAACTGGCTGAGTATTTTTGGCTGTGTGAATGTCACCTCAAAGAACTCATAGTAAAAATTGTCCAAATCCACACTGCCCAAAAAGCAGTTTGGTTCTGGGGAAAGGTGCAAGGTAGAACTGTTCCAACACTGGCCTGACAGGGAGCTTTTCACATGGAATAATCTCACTGAACTTCAATGTGAACAGAAATAACCCAGAAATATCTTTATGCCTGCTGAAAGAGCACAAGTCATTTCTTTTAGTAATTGTAAAATAAGGATTTTTGGTGTTTCCTTCTTCACTGTGGGCCTCAACACCTCAAACTTGTGAGCAATTTATCTGCACCAGGGATTCTGTGCTGCTGGTTCATGGGATCTGTGAGTGCTGACTGCTCTTCCATCTGCAGGAAACAATTTGTTTCTTTATGTGTTTAGAGATTCCGTGGGATAACATGCAAGAACTTCATAACAACAATAACAATACCTGAGAGGCCACAAGTGTCACTGGGGA
Organism: Leptocoma aspasia; assembly: GCA_013399835.1. Classification (NCBI taxonomy): domain Eukaryota; kingdom Metazoa; phylum Chordata; class Aves; order Passeriformes; family Nectariniidae; genus Leptocoma; species Leptocoma aspasia. Next base: position 33,642 of record VXAX01004554.1, on the reverse strand, counting down.
CTTAGATTTTTATTAGCTAATGTGTACTAAATGTGAATTAAAAGTAAACACTGCATTAAAGGTCTGCAGTGACACCTGCAACAAACACTAGTGGGATAAAATAATCCATCTTGACCAATTTTAAAATTAAAGCAGCTTAGGTTTAACTCTAAGCCTTTTGCACTTTTTTTTTCCTTTCTTTGAGATTATGGATGACTATTGACCACATAAAGAGGTCTCTTCAGGGAAATCAGAGATTCTTGGAAGGCTAAAAACCCCTTCTCCGAGCTGCAGGAGGGGAGCCCCAGCCCACTGTGTCAAGCTGAGTGTTCCCAGCAGGAAGAGAGCCAGGTACCTGAGCTGGAGTGATGGATTACTCCTTCACCTGCTGCCTCCATCTCATTAGACTGCAGTGATGAAAGAGTTATCAAAATTTCATACCTCAAAATGAGTGCACAAAAGCAACTTCTCCTCGCCTTAGAGGCTGTCACTCACGTACACAGAATTCTTCCCACAAATCTCTTCCTCTGGGCACTCCCTCCCCCAACTGCACACTCAGCCCTTAAATTTATGAGGAAGTGGTGAAACCTTTAGCCAGCAAGAGCCACTCCAGAGGATAAATATGGGCTCTAAATTATTTCAGCCCATCGGGCATATTGGTTATTAAACTTTGCCTGGTGCAAGGGGGCAGATGGATGTGCTGTGTCATTGCCAGCTGTATTAATTGCATGCTAAAGATTTTCAATTATTTAGGTAGAAATATGGATTGGAATTATACCAGGATTATCCAGGTGACTCTGACAAGCTGCAGCTTGAGAGATGTATGGAAACAAATTAGGTGGAGCTTAGTTAGATCAGGCATCGACTATTGTCACCTTGCTGCTGTTTTCTTTCTTTCTCCCTTCTGTGCACTCCATGCACAGATGAGATTAGTCCAGAAGAACACAAGCTGGTGCTAAATCAATTAATTCCTAGCATTTTTCCATCAGTATATCTGTGCCACAGTCCTGCTCCCACCCTCATTACTCAAGAGGAAATGCTAAGAAGCTGAGTGACTCTCCCAAAGCCACTTGGAGAGAGGTGACAGCTTTCCTTAGAGTCTGTTTATCTTGGATTCATCCCACGGCAGTGTTTCCTAAGCTGTTTCCCTGTATAAAACCCCCTGACATGGAAAAGCAGCTTTAGAGGGTGGTGCCTGGGCTGGGGATCAGCACAGACCAAGCCCAGGGTTCTGTGTGCCCGGGACAGCTCTGGTTGCTCATGCCAGCTTGGAGCGCTCTGCATGAAGCTGCAGAAGCAAGGGGATGAAAAAGTGGGACAAAAAAAAATCTCTTTGGAGCTTCTAATTCATCAGGTTTGCCTGCAGTTGGCATAACACGAATTTTCTTTTCTGGATAGCTGTAGATTCTGTGAATTTTGATAGAGTGCCTGGCAAAATTCAGCCATGCAGTGTGGGTGCTGGTAAGGCTGAGAGTCCGTGCGGAACGGGATCCTCAGTATCTGTGTTTGGATATGTAACATTTTCACAAAGTTCTTCCATGTAAGAAGCTGAAAAGCTTCATGCAGAAATCCAGAAGTAAACAAAAATCACAGCACAGGAAAGTCTGAACTGCTGGAAATCAGTTTAAAGTTGCACAAATGCCTGTATTAACTACCTGAGATGCTGCTGCTTTTACTCCGGCTTATACCCCGGTATAAAAAAAATCCAAATTTTTGTGGTAATTTTTTATATATGCACTGGCTCTATGTTCTCACAGATTTGCTTTAAGGAAAAGGAAGTAATTGCATAATACATATCATTTGAGTTTAGAGGGAAAGGAGTTATTTAATAAAAAATAATCAATCTGCAATCTGTCTTCCATCAGAGACTTGGTACAGCAGCTCATTCTTCTGCATCAGGCAGGAAGGGTCATACCTCTGCTTTTATATAGATTATTTACTTTCTAAATGTTATATTTAGCTCTTAATTTCCAGTATATTAGCATGTCTCCTTGGCTGCCTCTGTGAGTTACCTATGTCAGAAGGTTAGGGCCAGAGCACATAAATGTTAATTTAGGAGGTGCAGTAGCTTTTGCAGCACTGAGCTTACATGTCAAAAATTTCTAATATAAGTTTCAGAGCATGGGAGTGTGTGAAAGATGCAGGAGTTTAGGGGTCAGAGACAGCACAGGGTAGAAAATGTCTGGGGGATAACTGAAGGATACAAAAACTGGTAATGTGGTATGTGCTTTGACCTGGTAGGGATGGAAAAAACCCTCCCCACCTTCATTAACTTATGTCAGCTTACACTAGAGAATGTAAATGATAGCAGAGATGCAAACAGGGGGAATGGAGCTCATTCTGTTCTTCATCTTTCACCAAAAACACAGCTCTAAGCAGCCTGCACAGGTATTCATAAGCAGTGGGAGGTGAAAAACACTGGGGAAGCAATAGTAACACCTATAACAGGATATGAGAGGTGATGAGTTTGTTTCCAGGCAAGCTCTACAATTATTTCCATGACTTCTCTGTATCACACAGTGGTTTATTATCCTTTTTCTACTTGATTGCATGTGTTGGTGGTGCAGGTTTAGGTGGCCATTAGGACAAGATGCCCTTGCCCTAGCACTGACCACGTTCAGTTTCCTAAAGACACACTCAAACCAGTGCAGTTCACTTGCTGCAGCTGTAAAGAGGAAGAGTTTTACTGATTTATGCATAAATCCCTTCAATACTGCTCTGGGAGCAGAGGGGATCTTTGCCCATGAGTATAAACAGCATTGCACAGCACACTGCACAAATGTGCAAACTCTTACCCTTAGAGAAGCTTGTGAAGCTTCCAAAGGTTGACATTTTTTACTTGTGGTGGGAGTGAGAGACAATGACAAGAGGTGGCCAAGCTGGCCACCAAGGGGTTTGTGCAGTTGCAGTGCTGGAATTGTCAACTTGTACCTTGTTTTTCTCTGGCCAAACCCGAGGCTGTTGCTGTAAGCTGGGTGTCCTGATGATCTCGGAGCTGTTGGCTGCAGATTTGAGAACTGCAGCTCTTCTGTGCAATAAGGAGCTGCACAGAAGCAGGAGTGATAATGACAGCATGAATATGCAAGCAGTGCTCACTGCCAGCATCATCAGCACAGATGTTCTCCTGCATCTGGGGTCCACACACGATTGATCCATTTTGCACACGTTCCCACTCATCCAGCGACTCCGAATATTCCCACCCAACGGGGGATGGCTGACTGTTCAGCCTTTATCATATTCTCCTCAAGTTTACCCTGGTAACATCTGTGTGCAGCCATTACAGACCTGGCACTAGCTCTGTGCTGGTACTAATTTCCTTTTCTGGTGACAGCAACGCTCTCATTTTCCATCCCATTGAACATGGAAAATAAAGCAACTGGTGCTGTCAGACGCCATCAGGCTGCACTTATCCCGCCCAACCCAGGAAGTGCTAAGTCCTCCTATCACTTCTGGGATAAGTGTGGAGCTGATGGAAGCACCTCTTCTACCAGGACACCTGGGCTGTGCTCCTGAGCATCACCCTGCAGCCAGAACATCCTCTGAGCTCTGAGTGTGACACACCCCACCATCCACCTGTCAGACTTTGCACCTTCCCTTTGTTTTTGTCATGTTAAAAAGCCTAAAGAGTAGCCAGCCTATTTATCAAATGGTCACAGAGTTCTTCTGGGCTGTGGGTTTGGTGGAGTCAATCCCATTTTCAGTAAGGAAGGTCTGGAAACCTCTTGCCCTGTTTTGAAGGTTGATGAGTGATTTATCTGTAAGGGAATTGTCCAAAAATTATCTGCTGCTTGTTCCACACTAAAGAGAGATGTGAGTGTGATAACTGTCAGCTCAGCATGACTTTATCCTGCCTGTGTTTGAGTTTCCACCTGCCCATATTTGAGTTTTCAAGCACCTCCAGTCATGTTACAGAAGTCTGTGAAGGTGTAGAATAGTTTGGGTGGGAAAGGACCTCTCAGATCCTCTCATTCCACCTCCCTTGCCATGCACAGGGAACTTTTTACCAGACCAGGCTGCTCCAAGCCTTGTCCAAGCTGGCCTTGAATGTTTCCAGTGGAGTTGATAAGTCATGTGCAAGTTCTGAAAATGACCATAAACACAGGATTTGCAACATTCCCTCAGATGTTCACTGTGGTTCTTCCTCTTGGGAAACAGAAATTGTTGAAGCAGCAAACAGCTTTGTGAGTTCCCAATTCCTAGGAGCAGGATTGGGGTGAGGTTTTTAAGAACATATTGCAGTTTAATTATCAAATGTGCTTGCAGGAGTTGGCAGGATAGGGGTGAGGTTATTAAAAACATCTTACAGTTTAGTTATCAAATATGCTTGCAGGAGTTGGGTTGTTCTTGGCTTGCTCGTTAGCAGTGTGTGCTTTCCGTGAGCAATAATTGAGATTAAACATCCTCTGGGGAAGGAAGCAATTTATTTTGTAGTAAACTGATATCTGTTGATATTTTAACATTTTCTTACATTATTTATCAGTAGATTTGCATCCATGAACTGGAAAATATAATCTTTTATTGGGTAAGAAAAGTAATTTAATGTTAAATTAAATAAAATATTAATTACATATGAAAAGCCTTATGTAGCACAGACCACGTACTATATATTATTATAAATTGTTCATGCTGAATAAATTGCTTTGCAGAGGAAATGGGAATACATTAACAGAAAATAGAAGCACTGGAAGGTGGCTGTTCACCTTCCTAGATTGGTTGGTATGGTTGAGCAGGTTGCACATGTGGATTCATCTCCTGAAGACAGAAAAGCAGGAGAGAAATTTGGGGATGGCACCTGTCTATCCTTGGGTCTGGAAAGGCTCTGCTGCCTGCAAGGCACTGTAATTCTGCAGTGTGTATAACTGGTTTATGTCTCCTTTCCCTCTCCTGTTTGAGAACCTGCAGATGGGAAATTTGGGGCTTCCACACCACAGTTTGCCAGTTCATCAGAACCCTAATGATTCAAGGGACAGTGTAACTGGGCAAAGAGCTGGATTAATGTTGTGACAATTAATTTAGGACTTTAATTCATGTCAGGCAGAGGACAAGCTTGGCAGGCACTGGGGAGAATGGTTAAATGGTGGTGGGGAAAGCATTTAATTCCATGCACAACATCAATATTCTCTATTAACACCAGATCTCAGTGCAAGCCTCCAGCACAGGATTATCCCTGGATTCTACATTAATTTCTGTGTTGAGTCTTGGCCTCATCGAGTGTTTTATGTGCTGAACCACTGATATCTGAAGCAGGGAACTGCTTGCTTAGATGGATAATGTCCTGGCAGTGAATGCAGCACCTCTGAAAGTTGTTGGAGTATTGTGCATGATCTCCCAGGCTGGAAAGCCTTGCTGAGTTTCACATGGTTGAGAAAAGTCGTGGCTTTGAACTCAGTGTTGCTTTGGGTCAGGATGATTTATTCTGAGGAAACAACCTCACCTGCTGCACCCTGACCTTGGCAGGGCTGGTTCCATTGCACCTGCACAGCCTCTCCTGCAGCAGTGCTGGAAGCTCATCTCTTTGTAGGATTTGTGACAAAGATGAAAGTTCTCTCCAAGCCTTTTTCCTGAGAGCTAAATCCACCACAAAACCAGGGCTTTCGAGACTTTTTCTCTAAGCACAGAAATGTTGAGCACTCAGAAAAAGATCTTGCTTTATTTTTTTTCCCCTTAGAGCCACCTCAAAAGGCATCTGTGTTTAATTCACAGATATTCTTCACCCATTTGGGAGTATCCTGTAACTCCCATCCCTTTTCTACAACCACTGTAATACTCAGCTAATTTGAGTAGTATTTGTTTTTATGGAAGCTATGTGTTTCTGTGGGCTTGTTGTTGAGTGATTAATTATTAATACTTGTGTAATTTCACCTGAATATCTCAAAGCTCACGATTCCTGCAGTATCCTTTAGAGTGCTGGATTTTCAAATGCCTGTAAAACTTTGTGTGTGCAAATTAATTTCCAAATTTATGGAATGAGGCCTGAATAGTTGGGTTGCAGCTAACTATATTTTAATAATATCCTCCACTAAGTGATACAATAATCTAAATATTCAGTGTGTGTAGCTGTCAGTGCGTGTCCATCCTTCATTTTTTCCTTATCTAAGGGCCTCTACATCAAAGGCCCTCTTTGGTGCATGCAGTCATGCATACATTTAAAATCACCACAGTGAGATGATTTTCCTGGCATTCCTTTGTACATTTGATGATAAAATTCTAGTGTACTGCTTAGTTATGGTGCAGGATGATTCCTGCTCCGTTGTCTCTCAAAGCTATCAGTGTATTTCATCTGTATTTCCACCTTGTCTCTCTGAGCACACAAGAGCAGTGATGAATTCCACTCTTAAAAATGTGCTGTATTCTGGCAAGACAGACACAAAAAGCAGCATTAACTACCCAGAACACCCAGAGTTTGAGGAGAGTGCTCAGGGCAGCTGTGCTGGAAACAGCATTTGCCCTTTTACAGCTGCTGGATGGATCCAGCAACCCTGAGTTGGAAACAGGAATCCCTTCACTCTAACATGTGCTCTCATGAACATACTAAATTAATACATACCCCTGAATGTGTGGATGTTTCCTCACAGGAATGCTGTTGGGAGTCTATTGCCTGTCATAACATTGATCCAGGCAGTCAGCTCCAATGGATTTGTTAAACGGGTTTTTACATCAGCACATAAACCCAGGAATTTATGGCTTGCCATAAGGCACACAAAGTGAGATTTCAGCTCCCCGTGGTGCTCAGAACATCACGCATCAGGAATGTCACTGCTCCTTTAGCATCTATTAGTCCAACCTGCTGCTAAAATGCAATTCTAGGCTGTGCCTCATGTGTTTCAGGAGATGGGCTAAGACAGGAAGATGGATAAATTGCTGTGGGGTGGTGGCACAGAGGTGGTAAAAGCTATCCTTCTCTGCAACTTTTTGTGGGTTTATTTCTGAACGTGGTCCTTTCTAACCCTACTTTTGATAACCCTGACACTTCAGATGACCACTAATAGGAGGGATTAATTGAAAACACAGGAAAATCACAGTGATGAGATTAAAAAAGTGCCACAGCTAAATGATGGATTGTCAGTCTAAAACGAACTTTTCATGCCAACAAACTCCTCTGCAAGCTCCATTTGTGTACAGCAGCTGATGCTAATTGCTGCTAGCAGTGCTGCTTGGGCTCTCCTCCAGTGCCTCTCTGCTGAAGGGCCTCTTTCAGTTCTGAAGAGCCATTTTTGTCCCCCGTGCAGCCAGCAGCAGTTACCCAGCAAGTCCTCATAGCGCTTCAAAAGCTGCTGCCAAGGCTTTACAGGTTGCTTTCCATCCACTCGTGATCTCAAGACTTATTGCTCTAAGGGACAAGAGCAATTATCACCAAAGAGGCACATTTTGGGTGAGTTTTGACTGTCTCTAGAAATAGTTCAACCTTTAAAACAAAGATGTGCTTCACAGCAGCCACAAGCTTCCTGCAGCTGCTCCAGGTAGGCTGAGGTGGAAGGGAACCTTTTGAGGTCGAAGGGAAACTTTTGGTCTGGTAGGCATAAACTCCCTCGTGCAGATTTTAATTATGTGTGATCTGTGTTTTTCTGTGAATTGAAGCACCAAATGTATCTTCACATGGACTCAGCGAGCCCCTGAGCTGACTCCTGCTTTGCTGGGTGAATTTCAGCCTTGTTTCATTTTCATTTCATGCACCGGTGTACAAATTTCTTATCAGCTTCTTGCCAGAGTAATGTGTGTCCCATGCTGGGCAGCTGGATGTCAAGGCACTGTAAAAATAAAATTGTTTTCCATTGGCTGGGCTTTGGAAATGGAGAGTGAACTGAAAAGCCAGCTACATCCCAGCTTCCATTTCATACATTTCTCAGGTAAATAGTGACCACAATCAAATAGTTGCTTGCTGGCTGCTTGATACCTGGTATGAGGAGGAAGAATAGCACTGGCTGTGCTGACAGCTGCCAGGTGCTGTGCCTGTCACAGATAGGATCATCACTGTCCTTGGAGCCACTTATCCGTGGGAGCTGCGGGGTGTCACTGTACATCTGGGATGTGATGCACACTCACACACTCACCCTGCTCCAGGAAATTGCCACTCACCTCCCACCTCAGGCTGCCAGTCTCCTCTCCTTCCCTGTGCTCTGACGGAGCTCTGGCACAGGAGATGGGTGGCAATGGGTGATGCTGTCAGAGCTCCCTCTGGGCCTGTGCTCTCTCTCTCAGGATGCACAGACCCTCCCCTTTACACTGATGCCTTAGGTTACAAGCTGTGTCTGGGTGTGTGTTCTGTTCCCACCTGTCAGAGCTGGGGCAGTTATCTGCTGTTCCTTGGGCAGTTTTCTTTATCCCTTCCACAGCCAATCCTCCCTCCGGGAAATATCTTCTCTTCATGGGCCATTGATTATTAATTATCTCCTGTCCATGGCCATGGAGTGTCACTGCATGGCTGATAAAATTCCATCATCCCACTGGGAGATGCCCCGCCCAGGGGGAGGAGCCAAGCATTCCTACCTGGATACAATCTGAGGCTGGGAACACCACAGGAGCCTTTTCCCACTGCATTCCCAGAGGAGCAGCTTTCTTCTCCTCTGCATTCCCAGAGGAAGAGCAGGCCCAGCTCCACCAGCCCTGGAGCTCCAGAGGAAAACTCCAGCCTTGTCCAGGATCCCTGCTCCAGCAGAGCCACATCTGTCACTGCAGGAGGAGCAGCCACCATGGAATGGCACTGCCACCACCACCCTGACCCACAGGCTCTCAGGTGCTATTCTGTCTCTGGCAGTGGTTTGGTTTTTTTGTACTATTGCATTTATATTTTTAATTTTCCTAGTAAAGAACTGTTATTCCCATATCTTTGCCTGAGAGCCCCTTAATTTCAAAATTATAATAATTCAGAGGGAGGGGGTTTGCATTTTCCATTTCAAGAGAAACTCCTGCCTTCCTTAGCAGACACCTGGCTTGTCAAACCAAGACAACTGACATTCCAGGTTTTGGCTGGATTGGAGCGAGGGCTGGACTTCGTGGAGTGAGTCCTCTCAGTGCTGCCCTCAGTGAATAGACAGGAAAAGAGAGAAACTCCAGGAAGGGATGTGCTGCCAGAGGCTGAGAGCCAGAGTTCCACATGAGCTCAAACTGCTCTTTGCAAAAGTTTGGTCAGAAAACTCTAACAGGGACCAGCATGGGCAGAGAAGATAAGGAAACCTGACTTTTCATGTGTTTGTGTCTATGGTTCATTGATATAGATGACTTTCTTTTTTATTTTAAATGTTTCATTGTGGTCACAGCCCTGATCAGAAATCAGAGTCTGCTTGGAGCAAATTCTTGGGGTGCTTTAGATGGTCCACTGGAGGTGAGAGAAGCTTTGAGAGTAGATGGCCTGGAGTCCAAGAAAGGTCTGGCTCAGAGTGCACCCTTTTTCTCAGTGGATAACCTTCATAACCTCTCTCTCTGAATCTTCTTATTAAGCTTGCAGGTATTCTGTATCTTTTAAACTTTTCCCCCTCAAATTTGATTGAAACCTGATGGACAGGCTGTAAAGCTGATTAGTGAAAGAAAAGCGGTATACACATTCGTGTATCTTATTCCCTGATAAGATACCAGGCTAGCATCTATAGATTATAAAAGAGTCACCCTAAATTTCACAAGATAGGCTTTATCACGGGGAGGAAGAAAAGGAAAAAAAAAAAATTTGTTTATTCCCTGGATAATGTTTCAGCCATCATTATTCTTGGAACCCTGTAGCTTGCCACTTCAAGCGAAGCATCGGTTTCTAGACACCCTGCTGACCATGGGAGGAAGGAAGCCAAGTCCTTCCCAAGCCCAGGACAAACAGATGTGCTGCCTGCAGTGCTGAGCCACCGAGTAGAAAGGTTGGATCAGTTTCTAGGAAATTACCATTATTTAGCCTTTAGCAGAGAAATCCCATCCCGGGTACTCTTTTTAATAATTTTTCTTGTAGCCTCTGTTTCATTTGTACAAATTCCCGGGTGTCACTGGTAAGTTTTTTGTATCTGCACAGAATCCACTGCAGAGGATCAAACAGCAGAGGCTGAGGAAGCAAACACATGAGCCTGGGCGATATGGCACAGGAGCGCAGGCTCCTCACTCTGCTGGCTGCTGCTCCCAGCACAACAAAGAAAATTGCTTTCCAAACACAATGACTGTCTGACGGCCATTCAAACCAGAGCAGGACAAACCTCAGAAGGGCCCGAGGTTCTGTTTGACTCAGATAAGCTTCACAAAGGATCCAGCTGTTTTGATGATTATCGGGACGTCTTGCATCTGCCAGACTGGGCTGCAGAACTTGTTAGAAGCTCCCAGCTTTCTTATGAAATGGTTTTGCTGCTACCTGCTTTGAGCAGCTCTGGAAGGGCCTCAGTAGTGGAGTGGCACACTAGAAAGAATTCCAATGGACAGAAGTGTTGGCGTTCCGAGGAACGTGGCTCTTCATTCTCTGATTCCAGCTGGGCAGGGATGATAGAAAAGAGGGTGGAAAGCAGGAACAGCCATTGCCTTTTAGATCCCAGCAGCAACAGTAACATTTCCACTCTTCTTGTTGCAAGAATTCTCATTTTTGGGCCAGGTTCCGATTCGTTTTTGGAATTTTTCATTTCTGTACATCTCATGCAGACCAGGCCAGAGCTGCTCCAGCCATCTCTATAATTTTAGGTGGAGCAAACCACAGATTCTGGCTAACATTCTGACAAAATACAGATTACCAGTTTGTGGTGCTCATTTGACTGCTGTCTCTTTCTTCAGATTCTGGTGATGTTTGTGAGACTCCTGTTCCCATGCAGCTGCCTTGGGTTTGTGCAGATCCTGCTTTTTCCTATTTGCCAACACCCTTTTCCAGGGAAGCATCAAGAGGAACTGACAAGGTAGTAGAAGTCTGAGTGTTAGAAAAGAACATCCCTTGAAGAAAGTACACCAAAATATCCTTATTGTGGAGATTCTGAACCTGGTGCAGCATTTGTGTGTGGGAGCTGAGCTTATGCCTGTTCTTGTTCCCATTTCTGAAATGTGCACAAGTTCTGAGTTGCAGACCCACAGGTGGTGAGAGTGTTCTTTCCAAATAAATGCATGTAAATGGCAGTTTTGGGATGCTGACATCCCCAAACCTTTAGAACAGCTTTCTTAAATGGTTTGAAAAAAAACTTACCAGGAATCATTAAGGGTAAAACCTTTGTGTTAAAGCTCAAATTTCCCTTTAAAAAAGGTTAAAAAAGGATTAACCAGCAGTTAGCAGGCCATATTACACGTGGAGGAACTTCAGACAAGCCTAGAGCTGAGGAAGAGGTTGACTGACATGAAAGTACGAGGCTGGGATGGTTTTGCACTTGGAAATTCCTCTGGCCTTGCTTGTCAGGGAGCTGATTCTAAAGGAATCTTTGCACTGTGAGCTGAAAAATGCATTTTGAGACCCAAATTCCTGAAACATATTGGTTGTCAGACCATGGGAAGAGTACAGCAGGTGTGTGAGTGAATTCTGAGGGAATCACTCACTGGATAAACTCCCAGTTTTCATCAGAAGCTTTGTATTACTGTTACTCATATTTGCATAGATCATAGATCAATCCTTACTCCAGGAGCTGTTTTCACATTTGTGTCCAGGTTTGTCTGCAGCAAAGTCAGGGTTCTTCTTTCTTTGGGCTGAAGAAACTTGTCGTCTCTTTTTCCTTATATCCTGTATTTTTTGGTGCAGCTGAACTTCAACAAGGAGGGGGGACACTTTGCAAGCTCTGTTTTTGCCATCAGTTTAAATTTTTGTTTCTTTTTGCAAAGAAAAGACTGTGAGAGTGTCAAGCATCTTTGATTTCCAGATTATAAATTCTATTCTTTCTCAGCCTGAAGAGCCCTTGACCACAGCTTCATTCTTTGTTTCCCACAAGACCCACTGATTAAGTCAGAGGGAAGAGTCAGGATTCAAAGAAAAAGTGCAATTTCTAAGTAAGAAATAATGACTCAAGTAGAAGGATTTCACATGAATGGTTTTCCACTGTAATTTGAATGTATTTTGGGTATATGGGTTAAGTGTATTATTCTCTTTCGTGATCTGCAATAATATCTTGCGTCTCTAAGAAAAAGATTTTTTTTTTTTAAGTTATATGCTTGCTTCAGAGCTGTGGCTGAATTAATTCTTAATATTATCAGGGTTAAAGCATCATCTTTATTTGAATGGCAAGGGAAAACCTCAGGGTTATTCTCTTTAAATACAAAAAATATCTCCAGCAATACCACTTGTCAGTTGGTCCCGTGTTATCCGTTGTCAGGAAAATGAACCCACAAACATCAGAGGTTTATGTCCAAAAAGGAGACAGAGGAGTCCTTTTGCTTTATTCCAATAAAGGGAGAGGCCATGGGCCATTCCCTTGGTGTCTCCAATTTCTGGAGGACGCAGCCTCCTTTTTATCCCAATTTCCCAGCCACTTTTCCCTCTCTCTTTCCCCACTGGCTGAGGTACTTGAGAGGCACAGACTTCTCAGAACACCTGATACCTGAGATTCCCCTCCAATGTATAACCCTCCCTTTTAATTTTTAATTCTTATGGAATTTAGGGGTCTTCCCCATTGTTTCTTTCATCTTTCAATATCCAGTTTCATTTATCAGCAAACCTACAGTTTGTTTGTAAAGGCAAATATCTTTTTTCCCATTCATCAACCAGTGGAATCCTTCCCATTGTTTTCTTTTCTCTCTCAGTGCTGGTTTGATCCACCAGCAGACCCAGAGCTGGTTTGTAAAGACAAACCCATCACTCCTCTCACCTTGAGGAGCTCCTGAGCACAGGGGTGGGTTCTGTATCTCCCACTGTGCACTCTCCTGGTGGAATTACATTCCTTGTTATTTCTGTTGTCTGCTTTGTCTTGCTGGAAGATGACACAGATCTGGTCTTATTTTCTGGACCAGCACATGACTAACTTGGAGGCTTTGCAGTGTGGAAATGATAAGAAGAATTAGATTAACAAAGAGGAAGGCTAAGGTGTGGAATGGTAACATGAACAGGTGCAAACTCAGCAATTACATTTTTAGCATCGCTAATGGTAAATCTGACCTTTTTATTCCTTCATATTATTATTTTTTTAGCAGTTTCAACAGGTATTTCTGTACAAGTTAGAACAAAAAAACCCAGCTAGGAGTTTTCTGCTGGCTCACTCACAAAGACTGTTTGTTTTTATTTTTACTTTTAACTCTGCAACACATCCTCCGTCAACTCGGGCTGAAATTAACTGCCAGAAATAAAAATTCTAATTCAGATTCTTAATTACCTGCCTTCAGGTATGCTCATGGATCATCATGGGCTAAGGGTAACACATGATTGTGTAGTAATTTAGGGCTGGCAGCACATTAAACAAATGTACTCAGCCACAGAGGTTCACTGCTGCCTTGGGGACAGTCCCTGGGTGTGTTTGTCACCCCAGGGCACTGCAGGTCTGTGACAAGAACAGGGCTGGGCCTGCTCAAGGGCTCAGTCAGGAGCAGGCTCTGATCATGTTTGAATGCAGCAGGGTTTGTGGGTTTTGTTCCTGTGCCCATCCCTGCTGTCCCTGCAGGGGAAGTCTTTAATCAGCCTCTGCTTGGGAGACAAATCCTGCTCATTTTGCCCATGCTGATCACCTCCTTATCTCTAATGAGACAATTTCAGCTGATAATAATCTGGAAGTTGTTTTGTTTCACCAAGAGAAAGACAGCCCCAGTTCTCCAGGCCATTTAGTTAAACACAGTACTACAGTACACTGCAGGTTCTCTGTCAATTCACCGGCAAACTTCTGGTTCCATGGGTTTCATTTCCCTAGTGATTCTAGTGATTAATTCCCAGCAATCCAGCAAAGCTGTTGGATCAAGAGGATCTGAAATCTGTTGCTGGGAGCTGGGTGAGCTGCCAGTCCCCTGGCAGCACAGAGGGACAGCAAAGGGGACAGAGAGCTCTGCCCCAGGGGCTGTGGCAGCTGGACAGGGGCCTTGCTGCAGACTGGTGAATTCTCCTGCTCTCCCTGAGAACCAGGCAGGTTTGGTGCATGAGGATACAGGAAAGATTTAGATATCTATAAAAAAAAAAAAATATATATATATATAATGTCTTTTCAGATTTGGTAAAATATTATAGCTAATGACTTTTGTTTGCTTTATCAAACCAGAATTTTTCTGTTTCTTCCACCTTCCTTCCACCTTCCTGCCTCCTTTCCTCCTTCCTCCTTTCTTCCTTTCCCCTTTCTTCCTTCCCCCTTTCTTCCCCCTTTCTTTTCCTTCTTCCTCCTTTATTTTCCTTTTTCTCCCTCTTTCTTTCCCTTGTTTCCTCTTTTTTCCTTTTCTTTCTCTTTTTATTTTAGTATTTATTTAAGTTTTATTTTAGAGCAGACTCATTAGCCAGTATATCAGCCAGGGCTCTGACTAACCTGATCCAGTGGAAGGTGCCTCTGCCCATGGCAGGGGTTTGGAATTATGAGCTTTCAGGTCCCTTCCAGCCCAAACCATTCCATTATTCCACCTCTGTGCTTCCACACTATTGAGCTGCA
>VXAX01004554.1:0-16111 GCA_013399835.1 Leptocoma aspasia | reverse complement strand
AAACCTTTCTCCTCCCAGGAGAAAGAATGAAAAACAAAAGAACAGTTAGAAAAACATGTGCATATTTACAAAAAACAGTGTGAGAAACTCCATCACAAGAATGAAAACATCAGAAGGCTGAAAAAATGACAGTGACAATTATGGGTGTGTAGTTTGAATAGAAGTGTGTGATATCTCAGGGTGGAAAACTTAGGGTTTAAGGTTTTAGAATATAGTGATATATATAAAGCAAAATGAAAGTTTTAGGGCAGAGGCTGGTCCTTCTTCACCTTCTTCCTCATGGGTTTGGGTGGTGTGTAATTGGATAAAAAAGTCCACAGTGCAGGCCACAGGTAGTTTGTTATTAGGTTACAAAGTAAAAATAATTTAAGTATCATTTCTTAATTAGACAGTTTATCCTTAAAAGGCCTTGTAGAGAGAGAGAGATACAGCTCCATTTTGTAGTTTGGTAGAATGAGGTTGTGTTCAGTGCAAGGGCTCCACTCACCCCTCTGATCTCTTTGTGCAGCTTTTGTGTTTTGAAGAACTCTCCAGGAGCTGTTTGTGCTGAGGCTCCTGAGCTTGGGAGCTGTGTATGGTGAGGCCTCCTGACCCTGCTGTGACATTGCATAAAATAATATTTCCCTTGCAAATGCTTCTTGGATAAATTCAAATTAAGAATTTGAATTTGCTGTTCAGAGTGAACAAGGATGACAGAATTGAACCGTCAGAGAATTACAAAAATCCAGCACAATTTGAATTGTGCTACCTACAACTTTCCCACTTTTCTGGAGGAAAATGAGTGTCCCTTGTCACCAAGAATAACGTGTTCAGAGATATTCCAGCTGGAGCATGTAATGTGGGAGCCAGCCTGAGTCTGCCTTTGAACCAGAATTTTCATTAAGGTCTATAAAATGCTGCCGAGTTTCAAACAAAAACCCAAGAAATGAAACAGAGCAAAACTCTTGAGTTTTGATGAGCTCGACTTTGAATTTTGGTTGTATCTATAGAGGTTTGGGTGCAGGAAATTAGGCAAAAAATACCAAATTAATTTGAATCTAGTCTTTAATTAGCTTCCCTCAGAGAAGCAATCTTAAAGTGATCCTAAACTTAAAAGTTTATCCAAAGGTCATTGGAGTTGTTTGGAGTTTTTTCCACTGACATATGCAGGCTGAAGTGTCCAAGTGGCACAGTTTAATCTGAAATGTGATTGTTTTATCTGAGTTTATCCAAGTTTCATCTGAAACACGTTTCAGTGAGGCACAAGCCATGTTTGCTTATACATGCCAAGGAGCTTTTTACCTTGTTACTCTAATGAAATATTCAATTAGAACAATCGTTTAGTTTAATTGAGCAGTTACCTGATAATCTGCACATGCTTAATAGGGTAAATGTGTGAGGCAGGTGCAAAAAAACCCCAACCCTTCAGTAAATTAAACTAATACACTCAATGAACTAATGAGGTGTTGTGGGAGTTGCAGTTCAATTAAAAATCTATGAGGGTGTAAAGAACTTGTGGAAGTTGTTTGTGAGTTTTGTCTGCTTTTCCTTGGAAGGGAGAGTCCTTAAACACATGGCTGAGTTGGAAATGAAAGCTGAAAATATGTTTAAATGAAGATAGCACAGTCTCTCTTCCAGCTGTATTTGGCAGGCCAAGTTTTTCACAACCTACCTGGCCTCACCTGTGCTCCACAGGGATATTCTGGATTTTCTCCTCACCCTTTATGAAAGGGCCAGCTGTGAGAATGACCAGCACGGTATGCCTGCAATAAGCTGAGGAGATGCATCCTGAATGGTTTTCCAGATATGTTTAGAGTTATTCAGCAGTTTGAAACTCCAGAGGTCACAGCTGGAGTGGCCAGGAGCAGATTTGATTGCCAGCCTTGTCCCAGGGAGGATATAGATCATGTGTGAGAGCAGCATGCTCCAAGTGGGTTATCCAAGAGAAGAAAAGCAATTAGGACAAGATGCAGCAAAGGGAGTGTCATTGGCAGGACTTCTGCCAGCCTGAACACAAGGTTTTTTGAAGTTTTTGAGGCTCTTTCCTGTTAACGTGGTGGCTGCTAACCCAGCCATCCCCTCTCCTTCGTGGTGGTCTGACAATGCTTTAATGAGTTGTAATTTCACATCTTGATTGTGATTACAAGAGCATTATCCACAAAGTCTCTCTTTTTCTGCATTGCTCACAGGAATGTCCGAGGGCAGGCAGAACTTTTCATGGGCTTTCTGTTCTCCTTATTTTGATAATGGGGAAAAATGTGTCTGTTTTGTTAGAATTTGTGATGTGCTGAAAGAGCACCAGGAGCAAAAGGACTCCTACTTCAGTCCAGGGATCTAACAACCAATATAAACACAATTAACAAAATTAGCAACAGAATATGTACCCCTGTGCACAGGGGGGCCTTGCTGAGAGAGAGGGGTGGCTGAGTAACTCAGGATTTTGGTTGCTCAGGATTTTGATTTGCTGGGAGGCAGATCCCCAGGTAGCAGTGAGATGCTGTTCCTGTCTGGTCTCATCACCTTGGTGTGCTTCCAGACATCCAACCTGTAAATTCAGATTACAGGCTTGTCCCCAGAATAAAGTAAAATTAATGTTTAATGGGAATCTAATGAGGGACTTTCCACAAAAGGCTACAAATAGTCTTCTGAACCCTCAAAAAGATAGGAACACCATTATTTACTGGAGTAATTACCAGCTGCAGGATTAATGAGTTTGAAATTTGCTGGTTTTCTGTTAGGATTATTCTTGACAGATGGACCAGTGATTTAACGTAGCACTTTGTTTTTCTTGTTATAAAAATAATGCTTTTTAACACGAGGAAATTATTTGTCATACTCAAAGTGTCAAAATATTCAGAAAGCTGCCCAGAACAGGAGTTAACCAAACACCATCCAGTGTGAGTTTTAATGTAAATTGCTTTGGCTGCTCTGTAAATCACACAGTGTTGGATTTCCCATTTCCCATTATTTGGTTTATCCTGTGGAGCACCTGAGCACGAGGGCTGGGATTTGATGACACAGCAGATAAGTTAGAGGAGATACACAAAAGCTGTGATTTTGGAGAGGATCAGACTGTGAGTCCCATCCTATGGTCTGTATGAGCCAATCTCCAAATCTGCTGAAGCCAAAGGAAAAACTTGTGTTGACTTAGTGGCCATTGAATCCGTAGAACTTTCTGAAAATGGCTCAAACCCCTTCTCCTTCTGAAATCCGTGGCAAAACCTCCAAACCTCTTCATTATGGGTGTTGTTTTGGACTCTGCTTTTGAAGATTTGTTCAGCTTCCATGCAGAACAAATCCAGGAATGAATGAGAAGCTGATGCAGCCATCAGCATCTCCTGGCCTGTGCTGTTCAAGGACTCAGGGTTATATCCCCTTGCAGTTTTCATTAATTTTACAAGTGCAGCTGCTTCTTTTGGCAATTTTTTAACGTCAGGTGGGCGTTTGCATTGTTAGGCTTAGAACCAACATTTAGTCTTAATACAATACAAGCCAAAATTAGAGTTTAAAATACTGATCAGTTTTTGGCATTGTCGTTGTGGCAAAGTTAGAGATACCTGCAAGCAGCCTGTGAAATTAGGTGTGCTGGAGGAGCTTAATTCCTTTTGATGAAGTGCTTATTTTAAAGCACAGACATTATCTGTATTGCAACCCTGTATGCTTTGGAGTTTTGCATAATTTCCAGCAATCTCAGTGCTGGAATTCTTCCCCATTATGTATTCCATTGGTTAATTTATGAAGTGTGAGGAATAAAGCTGGTTAAAAATAAATTTACTTTGGTGATACTTAATCTTTCTCCACAATACGTGCCGTAATTAACATATTAATCTGTAACAAATGCTAAAAGTTTCTTCCTAATCGCTTTGCCATACATTTCATTTGACATTTCAGTTATATTTCACTGCCTTGCCCTGTGAGCAGAAAGTGATAAAAAAAATTCAATGAAATTGGGCATATTCGTACTAAGAATCTGATTTTTGTATAAGATTAATTTGATTTTTTTGTGAAAAGGCTCAGTGGCTGGGGAGAACGTGACACACATGAACAAAACCACCATTTGCTAAATGCCAAGGGGAAGGGGGGGGGGGATAGAATCAGAATTTAGAGACAATTATGTAACATCTCAGATGCACTCTGAGCTATCTCAGTATCAGTTAAGTGAAAAGCATGGCAGAGGCACGTTAAGTTATATCTTTACGGGGAATAAAAAGCTTAAAAACCACAAAAGCTGCTGCACCCTGGCAATGAATGCAGAAATCTGCTGGCACCACAGCCTGCCCTGGGTCAAACTCCTCTCTCAGCACAACAGCCGTGCTCAGCTTAACTTTGGGAGCAGTTGGGGGAACCTTAAGGAGATTGATGGAGTGATTGGTTTTGTCACAGTGGCAGCAATATTTCGGGTTTTAGTTCCTCCTTCTGCACTGGGAATTAAGTACAGCAGAACTGAGCTTAATCTGGAGGAGTTATAGAAGCAAGGTGGTTGCAAAAATGCCTCGTTTGGTTCCATCAGGGCTGTGTTGGATCAGCTCCTCTCTTTAATGGCTGACAGCTTTTTGGTAGAAAAATTATTATTGTTTGTGTTGGAGTAGCAGTTTAACGTGCCAGTGGACAGGGATTGACAGAGTGACAAAGGATAATGAGCTGGGTCCTGCCTCAAGTGATTTATAATCTAATAAAAGAACTCTAGAAACCTCTTGATAGAGTACTGAAATGGTATTATGGCATAATATTCAACGTGGTGCACCTAACTAAGCAAACTCATTAATCTGTTTGTTAATTTTGAATCAATTTCCCCAAAGCCTCTCTCACAGACTTTTCAATTATTGCAAAAGGGAAAACCCATTTTCCTGAGATTATAGGAGAATGTTTCATTAAATAGGAGCAACTGAGGGATAAGGTGGCAAATTCCCAGTGTTGCTCCTGCAGAAAAGAAAGCCCAAAACTCCAGATTCTCAAAATTGCTGTTCATCTTTGATTGTATACTGGGAGCCACCCATTACTTTTTTATCGGTAAATGTTCCATAATTAAAAGTTGTGATCCTGTCAGAGCTTTGACCTGAGGACTATAAATTACACCACAATATGGATTTGTTTTGTGTGGCCCCTTCTCTTTTCCTTTCCAGAATTTCTCCTGTCCTACTCAACTCCTACTCCTGCTGTATTTGCCCGTTTGACTTTTCCTTCCAAAATTAATCTCTCCATGTTTGTCTTTTTCAACAAATTTGATAAACTTTGGAGTATTTCTCTATTTTATTAGTTCACTGGATAACACTCTTCACCCAGAAGTATTTATTTACCTGCTGATTTTGCATCATTTTTACAGTTTTTGCCCAGACAAGCCCTGGAAGTGCCCAAAGCCAGGTTGGACAGGGCTTGCAGCACCCTGGGACAGTGGGAGGTGTCCCTGCCCATGGCAGGGGTGGCATTGGATGGGCTTTAAGGTCCTTCCAACCCAAACCATCCTGGAATTCCCTGGGCAGCTCTGCTTGTGGGCACCTGGGGAATGCCACAGGGTGCCACGTCCTGGTGCACATCAAGCAGCATAAATCCTTCAGCCACAGCTTCAAGGATTTGCTGCTGAACAGGAATTATTAATCTCACTTAGTCCTACTGAATTTAAAATGTATGGCATCTCCTGCTCAAGGTACCTTGCCAGAGATGGAAACCAGACAGTTTTGACGTGATGGATTCCTGAAAAATATCACCATTCCTTGTCAGTTATTTATTCCCCTGGCGCTGACGCATTAATTCTCTAATATTTTGTCCCAGAATTTTTCTGGGCACTGAAGATAAATTAGCTCATCTCCAGCTGTCTGTGTCTTCCTTTCCACCTCTCTGTGGAGCTGGTGTGATATTTGCCCTTCTCATTCTTGTGGGGCCTCCCCTCTGCTTGGAAAGCAAGGCTGCTGGTGGGAGTGAGCTGATCCTCCCCTCCTGGCTCAGGGCTCTGCTGTGGTGTGGCTGCTGCTTGATTCAGCACTTCCCTGATATTAGCATTTGAGAGCAGGCAGGAGAAACCCCTTGCTCTCTTTTCCTAGTTAGTATTCAAGGAATGACTGGAGCAGAA
The DNA here is from genome assembly GCA_013399835.1 of Leptocoma aspasia. Classification (NCBI taxonomy): domain Eukaryota; kingdom Metazoa; phylum Chordata; class Aves; order Passeriformes; family Nectariniidae; genus Leptocoma; species Leptocoma aspasia. The sequence continues at coordinate 10,065 of VXAX01004554.1, read as the reverse complement.
GAGAGAGATGTCCAGGCTTAGCAGGATTGTAATTAAAGGGAACAAAGAAATTGAGAACAAAGGTGGAAAAATAAAGGGAGGGGTGAGAAAGAAAAGAAAAAAAAAAAAGACCTAAAGTGTCACAGAGTAGCAAGAAGTGGATCTCAATTTAAATCACTGATATGTTTTTTAGGTAATTTTTAGCTTAAGGTCTTGCTGTTTCCCCCCTTTTTTTACTTTTTACCTTGAACAGAAAAGGGAAGTTTTACAGCATTAGGTTGCTAAAAAATACTGGATTTCCCCCTGCCAGACCATCAAAGCGTCACGCATATACCATATATATGTGTATTTTATAAACAAATAAATATGTATATCTACACCCTCCTTCAGCAGAATTAATGGTTGCCAGTGATAGTTCTAAGCCTCCAATCTAGGTAGAAATAGCTTTTTACCTAAATCCTGGCTGTAGTTCATGGCACATGAGATCCCAGAGGTCCTGAATTGTCATTTGGTCCCAGAAAGAAAAATTCATGAGAGCTCAGCACTGGACAGCTGGTCCAACCTTCCCTGGCAGGATGTTATTACAAATCTCCTCTAATATTCTGGTTGGAAGATTTCTGCCAACACACTCATCATCAGCCCAGAGACCAAAACTAGGGGTTGAAGTCCTCATGTCTGATGTGATATTTCTGTCTGTGATAACTCATTTGGCTCTCTGTGCTTCAAAGGAAAATTGTTCTGTAACTGCTGTATTTGTAACCCAAACAGTTCTAGTGAATTCACCACTGAAATTCTGCTTTCTTCTCACACTAAGAACACCAAGCTGCTCATTTGGATGGATTTTGGTTTGGTTTTTATTTTTCAGTTTGGTGACTCATTTTCTAGACAAGGTAAAGTAAATAATTGATGTTTCATGGATGTGCAGTAGATGGACTTATTCTTCTAAGATATAGCAGGTTTTTTTTTTTTTCTCTTCAATAGTTGTTAAGAATTCTAAAACCTTTTTTCTCATTCCTTTTTTTCTGTTACAGTACACTGCATTTAGCAGGTGAAGGGCACTCTTTCACCATGGTTTACAGGGAATATGCTGTACACCTTCAAAAATCCCCACTAAAAATAAAAAAAAAATCCATTTTCAGATGGATTTTGAAAGATGACAGCAATGTTAAAAAATCATCAACTCATTCCCTCATCTGTGGACTCCTACTGATTTTTATTTGAATGGGTTTAATTTAATTATGTCAGGTGTTTCTGTTTTCTTCCTTCATGATATGTGACTTTACTGGAAGCAGTATAAAGGAACATACTCACGGATTTCCTTTTGAAATATGCCTCACATATCTTCTAACCAGAGATGCTCAGCTTTGGAGACCTGGGCTGGCTCTGCTCCTGGGTTTGCAGAATGCTCCTGGCTCATCTGCAGAGGCATTTTTATCATGCTCAGGACGTGCCCTTTTGTGGCTGGCAGGGCTGAACCCCACTGAAAGATCAGGAGGGGTCAGGGTGGGTTTTTGGGAAAGGTGGCTGATCTGAGGTGAGCACGGGGAGGAAAGATGTCGTGCCAAGAGTCCCTGTGTGTTCGGGAATGAGTTTTTTGGGGGAAGGCAGAGCTGGGTGCAGGTCACACGGCACAGAAACGGAGCATGAGCCATCCCGTGGGGGTTTGTGACAAGGACTGCTCCTTTCTAGGCAGAGCAGGGCTCTGGAGTGGAAAATGCAGAGGTGGAAAGGCCAGACAAAGGGCTGGGGAGCTGGATCAGAGGATGTCTAACCCATGCTGTGCTCTGCCTGCTCAGCCATGCAGGGTGGCCCTTCCGCAGTGGTGGGAGCTCTGCCAAGGTTTGCTTTGGGTTCCTTCTCCTTCCTGGCTCCCAGAAGGAGCTTTCTATTCAAATTTCCCGAGTTGTCAATGATAGAATAGGGTTAAAATGTCTCTAAAATTATGGGTATAGTATTTGGAAAAAGGGTGGTTAGGCCTGAGAAAATATTCCTGTACTAGATCATGGGATAAGGTCTGGGACATTGGGACATAGGTACTAGGTCATAGAAGTGATAAGATTGTTAGGTGTGATGATTATCTGAGAATTGAACATAATTATTATGTATACATATGAATCATGGAAAATGATGTCTCGGTGGGCTCACACTTGGGTGAAATCAACAGATACAATAGAACAATGTAAGTTTAATAATTAACATATAGTTATAAAATGGAAAGGTATAAAATATGTCAATTTCAAGCCCCTGTTGGAGTTCTGTGGTCTGCGTACCGTGGACTCCCAGGGAGCTTGCTCTCTCAAGAAAGCACCTGCATGTAATCAAGCTATGCTGGATTATGTGCTTTCCTACCCCACACTAACATCTCCACCTCTGTGTACTTCTGTCACCTGTCCTGTGTTGCTGACTCTGCCCTTCCTTTCTGAACTGCTCATCCGTGGTCTATCCTGGGTGCCCTGCTCTGGACATTCTGCCAAATCCCTCTGGCCAAAAACAAGGCAGGAAACCACCCTGAGAATCAGAAAGGGGAAGGTAAAGGAATAATGATGGGATCTCACACCGTGGGCACGGATATGGATGAAAAGTTTATGACCATAAAGATAAAAATACCTGAAGGGACGAGGTCTGGCATTGAATAATGGGGTAGTGCCAAACATTTTAATGTAGCTGGAGGAACTCTTGCCTTTGGGAGAAGTGCTTTAGTGTGTCCTGTGTGAAGACAGAAAATGGATAAAAACTGTAATGTGATCTGGATCAAAAAAAGAAAAAAGCTGAGACTTTGCCATTACACAGAAATGCAGTGAGAACTGGGTGTCACTGAAGGTGCTGAGAGCAGGAATATTGTTATGCAACTCCTGGGAGGGAAGAAACAAAACTCCATTATCCTGTTGGATGTGTTTAGCAGCTGCTAAAATATGTACCAGCTGATCAGAGTTGGGTTTATCAAAGTATTTCCTGTGATTTCAGGTGCTGGCTATTGATTATGAAAAAGCTGCTCTACTATCAACAGGAAGGAATCTATAATACAAAATGCCAGCAAAGTGAGTGGGCAAGCTTTTAAGGAAATGAGGTGCAAATTTATTGCCATATCTGTGCTAAGAGGTGGAAATGAGGGGAGAATAAAGCAACCAGAATTTGGAGCAGGGGGAGGAGTAACAAAAGATGGGGTGTCCTGTTCCAGGGCTACCTCTGAGCAGCACCTGTGTCACTCAGTAAAAACATTTTACTTTGTTAGGGCTTGAGGCAGGGGTGGCAGGACTCTCTGAGGTTGTGAATCCCAACAGGAGGGACAAGGATGCTCCACAGGGAGTGCTGAGGTGGAATGAGCAGCTCAAAACCAGCCCAGCCCTGTCTAACCACACCAAACTGAAGGATGCTGGACACGTCACTGGAAAAAGCAAAGGAGAATGAAACAAGAAAAATAATTTTTCAGGTGATGAAGAGTTCACCTGTGGTCCTTGAAGGATATTTTTAATACTGGGTATTTTAAGCACGGTTCTATTTCTTTATTTCTTTGCTGTTTCTGGACAGCAAAGCCCCTGGTATTCAGCAATTTGTCACGTGTGTGTTTATAGTGAAGCGGGCCAGAGATTTGTAGATTACTTAATGTAGAAGAGAGTGAAAATGGAGAAAGGGCAGAATTTTCTAACAGGGAATTCCATCAGCAGAATGTACTTACCAATGGGAAACAGGGCTTGTGTGGTATTTAGAGGTGAAGGCAGGTGAGCATCCAGAGTAATTTTAAAAAGTACTGATGTGGTGATTGCAGTGTCTGATCTATTTTGTGTTAGAGAAAGCTCTTAAATGTGAAAAACTGATGTCTTTGGGGCAAATTCATATCTAGCACAGATTGCTGTACCTCCAGTGTTTCAGAAAAATGATGACATCCTCTATCAGCTGGGGAATCTATCTAAAATTGTACTGGAAGCAGCACCTGAAAAGAAAAATAAGACATCATAGTGCACAAATACCCCCAAAGCAAAGAGCTGTTATGATCAAATATTTAGAAATTTAAACTTGCTGCTGAAGTGTAACTCATTAAAACAGTGATTAAAAACCTATTTCACAGGTGAGGTTCTAAGACCACAAATTGATCTCATTTCCTAATTTTGTGCAAATTTTTGTTAACTTTTATCACTTTAAAGGAACACTTTAATTAAATTGCATTAAAAATTAAAAAACCCACATTAATTACCCGGGTTTTTTTTGCCCAGAACAATAAAATTATAGTCAATGTCATAAGTGACTGAAAAAATATATGTAAACTCATGCATAAGCCTCAGCATCCCTGTACTGTGTTCTGCAATGTTAAAATTCTGGAAAAACTTTTTTGATAACATTGCAAAACTTTTAAAGTTGTTGCCTTTTCCACAAAATATCCAGTGTTCAAGGAAAAGCCGTTTATCGTAGAAAACACATTGTGTAACAAAGTTACAATCTCTAATTAATACAGGAGATTTTCACTGTGCGTTGAATCCCAAATTTGGAATTATCAGTGAGCAAGGTAATTAAGGATAAAGCTGCTGGAGATAAGTAACTCTTCAGCCATCTTCTGGGTGACATATGAGAGCATCTAAACACTCCTGTGAGCAATTAATCTTCTATAACTCGCCCCATGTGCAGATTGAGAGCAGATCTAGTCCTGAGCTACACAGCACATGCTGAAATTTCATTTTTGAGCATGGAGCTGGCATCACATCTCGGGTTTTGCCTCCATGGGTCCTCCATAAAAGGTTGATTCTTGAGACAAGAGAAATAATATGTGCTGTTTAATTGTTTTTTAGCACGAGAACTTCACACGGTGGAAGGAGTGATTGTTTATTGAAACAAGACCTTCAAGGGACTCTTTAATTATAAAACAGCTTGATATTTTAAAGGAAATGACAGCAGCAACAGAAAGAACAATTCTGCTACTGTGGGTAGCAGGTTGAGTATAGCTTGGGGCCTGTTAATCAGTCATGCCTAACAGCTATCCCATAAAAAAACTGGAATTAACATGCAGAAAATACTGCTTCTGTGGGAGGATTCAAAGAAACATGGCTGGGTTTTAAAATGTAATTAACAGTTGCATCATATGACATGGAGAGGAGCAAAAGCAGTGTCTGCCTCACAGCTGGAGGTGGATAAAATTACGATACCAGTTCCCAGGTTTGGAACCCTCCAGGAACAAAGTGGTGCCAAATTCTGAGGAAATGGGGACACATTTGCTGCTGGTGTTGGTGCTGAGACACAAACCTTCAAAGGCTTTGAAGCAGGTGGGGTTTTTTGCTGGGTATCTCCAGTTTCAAAGGCAGAGAGATGGAACAGAGAATTTTGTTTTGAAGTTTTCTAGAAAGTAAACACAGACCAAATGCTTAACAACAAAAAGAGGATGTTTTCCCATCAGCAGTGTGCAGAGATGTCATAAAAAGAAGCATGGGTTGAGGCAGAATGTTCCTTGTGTGAGCCATCAGTGTGGCTTGTCAGTGCAGTGCCCAGCAGGGTTATTCAGTGAGCTGGGATGGACTTTGGGGCCAGCCTGGCAGAGCAATGAAGGAACCCCTTTGGGAGACACCTGAGGAGCTTTTGTTCACCCCAGAGCCCTGCTCTGGAAAGTCCAAGTCTGGCATCAAGTGGCAAATTCAGTGAAAGGGATCCACGAGCCCACAGCTGCCTAAATCCTGTAACTCTGAAAGCAGATTATAGAGAAATCAGAAAGCAGATTATAGATTTCATCTTCAGAAAGAAATTCCTTGTAGTGGCGTTTCCNATAATGAATGGCCCATGAAGAGAAGATATTTCCCGGAGGGAGGATTGGCTGTGGAAGGGATAAAGAAAACTGCCCAAGGAACAGCAGATAACTGCCCCAGCTCTGACAGGTGGGAACAGAACACACACCCAGACACAGCTTGTATTTCCAACCCAAGACACCTTTCTTGGCAGGTGTCAGGGGAAGGGCTGAGGGATTCCATTCCTGCTGCCCCATGGCTCCATTTGCTCCTCAGTAAAAACAGACTTTGGGGATTTCATCCAGTGGCTTTTCCCAGAATTGAGGATTCTTGTGTGTAGACTCAGAGATTCTGGTTAAGCTCTGAGGTTTCTTTTCCAGTTTTTTTTTTGTTTTTTACTTCACTTCATTGGGGGTTCTGTGCTTGTGGTATGTCAGGTAATTAGTTTTTAGGTAAATTAATCTTCAAGTGACACTAGGAGGTGGGAAGTTAATTCTCACACATTCCTGGTTCCTTTCTGACTATCTAATTATTCCTGAGGGTCGTAGGGGCTGTGTTCTAGAAAGGCAGCTCAGCATGGGGTTAAGCAGTGCCCGAGCACAGGAAAAAAAGGTAAAAAATTATCATTTTTGACAGGGCCACAGATGCTTGGAGATTGTCATTTCCCAATTTTCATTTCTGTCCTGTTAGTGTTGTAAATTATTAATCAAACAGTGATTACCTGTACAATCCTCTGAATTTCCAGAGAGCTCTCTTAATGTGAGCTAACACACCTGTCATGTGCTCAAGAGAAGTTGTGAACTCTGAGCCAAATTTTCCCTTTTATTCTGCTGCTGCATCTTGTTTATGAGTCAAGGAGTTTGGCATGCAGGCAGGAGCATGATTTTGCTGTGAATTAAATAGGAAAAGGAAAATCTTGTGATACAGGTTGAAGAACAGAAGAAAATGCTGGCTTGGGTGCCCATAAAAGATCTGTACAATGTAAAAATAAAGTGAAAGTTCTGCAGGCACCACAGTTTAGAGGACAAAGCTGAAATGGCATAACTTAATAAGGAAAGAATTTAAATAAAAGACTTGGGGAAAGCAAGGAGATATCAAGATAGCTATGGAAAAAAATACAGGCTGCAAGAATTTTGTAAAACCTTATGAGAGTATAATTGAATTTTGGGGATGTTTAAGACAAGTAAACATAAGTGATGTCATCAGATCTTGAAAAAAAGGAAAGCTCAGCTCCAAGGTCTGAAGTCTCTCTGGAAAGATTCAAGATGAGGTCAGACAGGTAGGATTGGGAAAAGTTTACATTATTTTATCTTCTTCATGTGCAATTGCTGGAGTTGTGTTTCGTTTGCCAGGAGTAGAGGTGATAAAATACATTGCTGATCAGGAGAAATAGGGCCCCAAGAGCACAGGTTCAATACTTACACTCAGAGTAAGAAGGGTGTAAATGCCTCAGTACAAAATAACCTTACTAATTTGGGGAAAAAAATGTGGGATGTATTTCTTTTCTTTGAGATTTTACAGAGGAATTGTTACTTTTCTAAACTCAGAAGGTCTTGTTTTAGTTTTGTTCCCCATCAGCCTTGGAGGAGTTCAAGACTGAAAGACTAAAAGAGCAAATGTAAAAAATATTTTCCCACCTTCTTCTTACCTTTTGACCTTTTCAGAGAAGAAAAGCAAAGTCTCGTGTGGAGACACCCAAGAGAGGAGCTGTGGAAGGAAGAGGCACCAAGGTGAACAGAAGGGAGCTAAACCTCAAAAGTCAGCTTTTATCTGAAGGCAAATCTAAGTTTATTTGAGACAGAGAAAACTCAGCAAGATGGATTAAAGTGACAGCTCTCTCACCATTTTCATGCAGGATCCTTGGGCTTTTCTCAGTCCAACAAATATCAGTGCATTCCTCGTTTGCAGCAAGTTCCAATTTCCAGTCCTGCTGGAACAGGGGGCTGTTTTCTTTCCATCACTCCTAAAGCTCAGCTGCCTCTGCTCCCTCTCAGATCCTCAAGGCTCGTGCTGCACACTCCTCGTTTCCTGCCTGCTGTTCCCCACCTTGTACCCTGAGCTTGCTTCTCCTCATTGATTTCTGCACTTTCAGTTGCTTTACAAGATGTAACAGCTCCTGCTCAGGCCAGAGGCTCTCACCTTGGTCTCGCCCACAGGGATGTAAATCCAAACCTTTTTTCTGCCCCCTCCACTGCAGCAGAGCAGAGCACACAAAGCAAACAGATGCCATCCACCTTAGGAGCATTTCCCTCACCCTGTCATTTCATCCTGCTGTCAAACAAACACTTGGAATATTTTGTTGAAAGAAAAGGGATTAAATTGATAAACCTTTCTATTACAGCTCGGTCAGAAGGCTGTAAGAAATGAACTGATTTATTCTGTGGTGGTTTTGGAGCTGTGAGGGTGCTGAGGAAGGTGCTGATCACTGTGAAGCAGCAGAGGAGTTTGGCCAGCCCAGTTTCAGGTGCACAGGTGATGCTGGCACTGATGACAGCTTTGTCTGTTGGTTCAGAGCAGAGAGAAGGTCACTGGGTTTTCTCAGTGATGACAGAAGGAGAGCTGAGGACCCAAATATAAGAAGGCAGCATTAACTAAAATAGATGAAGAGGTAATTAACCTTCAGACTTGTCAGTATTTCCAAGAACTGTAGGCAACCCAAACAGTACCAACTTTCTCTGTGTCATTGCATTGTGAATCACCCCAGGAAGATTTATTTTTCACATGGCCAAATTTGCTGCATCCTCCTCTTGTAAAAATCAAAGCAATATAGCTTGCTTAGAAAAAAAAAAAAAAAAAGAAAAAAAAACCCCAGCATAATATTTTGATGGTTTCTTAAGAGATCTCTTCTCACAGTTATAGGTATCTTAGAAAAGAAATTGATGCATCTTCCTTTCTTCTTCGTGTGTTCTTGGTGCCACAAGCTGTGCACAGCATGCTTTCAATTAATTTAAACAAACTTTCCATCTGCTCCAACAAATGTAGGATTTGAGTGAAAGACAGTATGATGGAGTGGCAGGGAATCTGCTGATAGCCACTGATGTGGGAGCCAGGCTGCTGTGGAAAATGGAATATCCAGAGTGTTCCCTTTCTGCTCTATATTAAAGGCTCACTTCAGAGAAAAATGATTATTGTTTTCAATATTTGCCTAATCAGGCCGGGAAAGGAAAGCTTTAGTGCTGGAGATGGTGATTTACATTTTACAGAGCGTGGTAATGTGGAGAGCAGGATGTATCAGACCCATTCCTTTTTAATTGCTACTTTCATCAAGCTTTATGGTATGGAATTATTTCAGTATGTTTCTACACTTAAAACAGAACCACAAAAATGCTGAATATGATTGGAACTTGGAAAGCTTTGGCTTTGCTATCAGTTTGATCAGAATACTGTGTATGTTGCAAATATTCTGCTTTTCCCCAACAAATTAAATTCCAACAAAGGTATTTAAATTAGAAAAGCCAAGGCCACAGTAAAGCAGCGACAATGGCAATATTCAAGTAATGGCACAGACTAAATTATAGTAAATGTGTACAATAAAAGCCTTTTGCTATTAAATGTGTGCACTTTACAGACATTAATTAGTCCTTTGTGTGTGGGGTTTAGTGGGGGGGGCTGTGCTATTGGCTTTTTTTGGGAGCTGATGGTTTTTTTGGTTTGTTTTTTATATTATAAGATGGCAACTGTGATTCTGGCACCAGCCCTTCAAGCAATAACTGTTTAAAGCCATGTGGTAATTAAGTTTTACCTGCAGCCCAACCTTGTTCCCAATTGAACTCGGGAGAATAAGTTTATGGTGTTTTCCCTCCCCCAGTTTAAATTAGCAGATGAATTTGCAAAGTGGAATGAATCTGGGGCCCTGCTTCCTCCTCCCTGTATTTCTTACTTTAAGTACTGTGCTTTCAGCCCTGGTTGGGCTCTTCAACTGGTCAAACACATGGAAATAAAAATTCTAGGGCTTGGTGAGATGTGCAGGGAGCTGTGGTGGCAGCATTTCTGTGAGCAACAGCAGGGAAAAGATAAGAAACTGCTTCTTGTAAATCATACCTCAAACTCGACACCACTTGCACTTAAGAGTGGATTTCATGGAGAATAATTCTGTATAATCCTGGGGAGGTTCATGGAAACTGATGCCATGTTTTCATGGCAATTATGTACCTGCAGTCAGGGCAGATGCTTCCCTCTCTCACCTCAAGCACTGGCAGTTCTTGATTTTGGGCTGTTTTTCTGTTTATTTAGTTTGGTTTTTGTTTTGTTCTTTTTTTCAGACCTCATTCTTAGCAAGGCTGAGCAAGAGCTGAATTTCAGGTGACTTCACAGGCTAGATCAAACAGTGTAAGATACCCAAGGGTGTGGGAGAGGGCCCTTTCCTTCCCCTTCCCCTTCC
>VXAX01004552.1:20556-81589 GCA_013399835.1 Leptocoma aspasia | reverse complement strand
TTTTTTTCTCCTTTTTTCTTTCTATCCAATCTTAAAAAATACATTTATATATACATACATAAAGAGAAGACATCCTGACTTTAAGCTCTGAATGCTTAACTGCTATACATTTCTTTGCAAAAGATATGTATTAGAAATTATTATAGTTGTCTTTTTGGGGTTTTTTTTTTGTAAGGCTGGTTTGCTCTTATTGTTGTTCCCCAACAGCAGAGAAATCAGTAGCTGGACCAGTTTTCATTAATCTGAATTCTACCTTATTAATTTACTGTACAGGCACTCGATCACAGAGTCAATTACTTTTAAAGTAATCTCGATTACTTTTAAAGCATAATCCTGTTTTTGTGTGCAACATAACTCTGCACAGGCAGTCAGCATGACACACAGAGAACATTTACACTCAGTTACAGGTCAAAAAACAGGTAATGTTTAAGGAGGATTATCCAAGCCCTATGCAAAGGATTTTTGAATTTATCTGCAAGTGGAAATTTAACCTAGGAAGAAATCTTAGGTACTGATTTAAGCCATAACATAACCTTAAACCATAACGTAGACAAGATAACACACAGAAAAGTACAAGCTTGAAATTTCACTATCAGATGAAGATTTTCCAGTACGTCTTCCTAATAAATCATGGTCTGATCTCTGGGCTTCCCTCTCCTGACAAACACATGCATAAGCACCTTTTTAAGAATGTTACTCTTTTAGGAAGAATGGTTCATTTCCTTTTCTTTCTGTTTTAACATTTTCCTAAAAATCAGTACTTTTGGAAGCTCTTATAATAAAACATGTTTTCCAGAGTTTACAGCTGGGGAGTGTCAGGAGGTGTAGTCTGCCACGAAACAGGCAAAAAAAAACCCCAAACCAAACCAAACCAAACCAAACCAAACCCAAGCGAAAGACCCAAGCAAAACAAGAAAGAATCAAGTCCCCTGAAGATAAAAAGTGACTTCCTTTATGTGAAAGCACTGGAAGTATTTGGCCCATGGCTTCTTCTGCTCCTCTGGCATCACGAAGCCCAGGGAAGCAGAAATCTAATAATCACTTCTTCTTAATGGGAGCTTTCTGTTTTAATGGGTCCAAAAGGTCCAGCACTAAACTTTTTTTTATATGAATGCCTGCAGGTATGCATTGCTAAGGTGAGTGGTGTCTTACTATTGAAGAGTTCAATATTTACTACTATGCATTCCTCACTAGTGATAGGTTTGGATTTTTTTTCTGCAAAGTTTAAGTAAAAGTACCCCTGAAACAACTGAACATGTAGGTTGTCAGTTGTTTTCTATCTTCATCCTCCCAGTACTCTTTGAAATAGGGTATCTTCTGCGGATTCTCTCATTTGCTAAAGTGTCTATTCAATATAGATAATAAATATCAAGAAGGAGTTCAGCTTAGCCTAAAAGTCACCCTGCATTTTCACAATGAGGTACGTTTTAAAGTCCACAAAAAGATAGAGAAAATCTTCTTATGAGCATGGAAAGATTCCCATTAGTTTTTGAATCAACCTTTAAAGAACATTAGACTGACTTTGAAAAATCCTGAGCTAACCCTTTTGGATTGGTAAATTGATGATAAAACAGAAGTAAGGCTGAACTTTACCAACAGGTAAGTACATCTTTGTCTGAAACAGACAGTGTAAAACATTCTCTACAGTCATTCCAAAAAGCTATTTTGACTTTGAGATTACTTTATAGCCAACCAGTAAAAATTATCCACAAAGCCCAGATATCACAACTGTGGAGATGAAGAAAAAAATAACCTGTACTCTGCCCTCAAATGTTAAAAAAGATAGTAGGGTCCAATGGAAAATGAGTGAGTTTTTTCAAGAAAGAGTAAAAAAGCTGTTCCAGGGCCCCACGTGACTTTATACTCTCATACCTGGGAGAAAAAGGGTGCAGGGAGTCCTTATCTGAGGACCCTTCACTCTTTAGGAAAGAAAAGTACAGAAAGAAATATTGAAGCTGAAGACAGAATTCCATTACAGACACAAAGCAAGGGAAGCAATAAAAAATATTGACCAGTATTTATTACAAAAAACTATGCCATTTTTTGCAATATGCATCAATCATGCTCCAAATCATGAGTATGACTGGACTTGGTTAATATTTAAGTACAGTGAGAAATTGTATTGCAGCTCTCCCAAAATCTGTATATCTTTTTCTTTTTTTCTTCTAAACTAACAAATATCTAAGGAAAAACCCAGTAGTTCTGCTGCCAGTCACTGGGCAGCAGAGTTTTGGTGCTTACTACACCATCTTTCACGGTTCATAAGCAATCAGGTATTAGTAATATTTACATGTAAAAGTAAATAAAGCATTATATTCCCACCTGAATTGGCTCTGATTTAAGTTTTCAGAAATCAGTTTCACAAGACCAACTTTCTGCCCACCTTCCCTTTTACTTACTTCTTTTTTTAGAATTTATTAAAAAAAAAAAAAATTGGTCTTTTGTTTTCAGCCTCTTCCACTCAGTCCTCCCAGTTTCACTCACTCCAGGCTGCCTTCTTTCCCTGTATTCTTTCAGTCACAACAAGCCTCTGCACTTATAACTTTTCCCAAGTGCAGTGTTGAATGCTCTGTTTTTAATAGAATTTGGAATAATGCTAACAGTTTTCACGTTGCTAATACCAGGCATGAGAAGTAGCTGATATTTTAATGTTTGCAAATTCACGGGAACCGAGCATAAGACCCCCAAGATCTCTGAGCCCACGGATCCATCTTCTTCTTGTCCCTAACTGGGCAAAGAGTTATACAAAACATTCATTTTGAAAAAGCCTGAAACTCAGTGAGACTACTTGCATGTGAAAACTGGTATTCTAAAGAGAATCACTGCAATATTCTGTCTGAAAAACGTGTTTTCTTTGGACTTATATACTTGGCTTGATTGTACCAGTTTTAGGTGTGAGTGGAGTACAGTGAAAACAGAGAATGATAAAATGGCTTGAAAAGCATTTAAGAAAACAGAGCATTCAAAACAAATCAGTGTAAACTAACAAAAGCTGGGAAGGCTCTTGAGCCATCCAGGCACAGATTTCATCCTGATCTGAAAGATGGCTAAAGGTTTCCTCTGGTTCCAAATTTTTCCCATTTGTTTTATGGTGGACCCAACTAAAAAAATCAGGGGCCTGTAGGTTAAAGAATAGAAGATCAAACATATTTGAATAATTTTTGTTTAGCTTGGCCCTGCCTTGGTTTTCAAAATAGCATGAAGATATGGCATCCACGAAGAATGTCAACAGGAGAGAATCATATTCAGAACATACCCTCAAAGTAAAAACAAAACAAAACAAAACAAAAAAATAGACACACACATTAAAAAAAAAAAAAAGGTGCAAGGATCCTGATTTGCCAGTGTTTACATTCCTTGTACTTGGGGGGCAGCACTCCTCTGCGCTGCACGCACACACCTCCCCACAAAGCACAGCTGGCAGCAATCCCCAAGCTCAAGCAATACTTTTCTGCCTTTCCCCTCTCATCTGCTTTCCAAAGTAGGCAGACAATGAAATTGCAAAAGTCTTATTTCCTTCAGAAGCAAAGATAAAAAAGACTGACCTCTCCGCAGAGTGGCTTGTAGACACATAACCACAATGGGAAATGAGCAAGCCAGCATCTGGGACAAACTTACTAGCATTTGACATGGATGAAACTAGTGGAATTCTATAGATATTAGCCATTTGCAAATATTTTCAGGTCATATTGTTACATGGAGTAAATAGCCATTAATTTTAACACAGCTGTTAATTTATGTTAATTTTAATGTAGCTGTTCTATTTACAATAATAGCTGGTCCAAGTATTAGAGTTTAGAAACAACCCTTTTCACTTATTTTAAAAATTTTCTGTGAAAAGTTATTGACCAGAGCAAGTTTTCTAGTAAATTTTTAAAGGTCTTAAAAAAGGGTTAAGTTTTCCAGACAAATTCTAAAGCTTTTCCATATGGAGGCCTAGCCGTTAAAGATCAAATCATAAAACAGTGTCAGCTTGGTTTTCAGAGATTTTTCCTCTCAAAGTGAAAGTATGAAGCCAAGTCACAGGCCAATAGATTTTTCTTTGTTTAGACTGTACTTTGTTTTCTATAACAAATAAATTAATTAGTAAAGTGTGCCCAAGGAAATTATTTGTACTCACTTTCTTTGCCTTCACATTGCAGAAGAACTGCACCAAGTGATCTTAATAGAAATTCTGATGTAAACCATCATTTCAATCCTTCCTCAATTTTCCTATTTGTTATTTTTTATTACTTAAACTGTACCATGTGTATTTTATATACACCGCATTTCATTGAACAAGATTTAGTTAAGGACAATTATATCTTTAACTGAAAATGGGGGGCTTGTTTAGTTAGCATTTAAAAAATAATCATGTAAATTTTATAAAAGAATTGTCAAAAACTACTGTCTCTAACTTTTGCTCTTAAAAAACACAATTTTTGAAGCCTTATAGGCCTTTTAGACCTCCCATGTAAAAAAAAAAGTAAAGGAAAAAAATGGTTCTTGAAATCTGACTAGATAGTTTGACATTACTTGGAATGGACAGCTATTTGGCTGGCACACAGTTTTCTACTGTGTCTTTTGGACACAATATTTAAATATTTTATACAATATTTTAAATAGATTCCACAGCTGAGAATTTGGACAAGAGAAGGAAAGGTAATACCTTGGAAAACAATAGGAGAATTAAGTTTCTTTGTCATTAATCTCTGAATCATTATTTTTTATTCTCAAGTGAGAAAGCCACAAATGTATATTTCTATAAAAGTAAACTAAATGCTATACAAATATATAATACCAGACATAAACAAGGGAATCAGTGATAAATTGCTCCAGTGCCTTTTTTTTTGTCACAGAAAAATGTGTGTGTAGAACCCAGTCTTCAGTTAGATTTGTTATTAAAGCTTAGTATGTTACCTCAAAACCTGAAAAAGTGGACAGTGTTCCCCTTTATGCAGGAAAGCAGAGTGTGTATGTATGTGTGTCTTCTATTTCACAGGCTCAAGCTGGAAAACATGACCTGTCTGCAATTTGGTGGTTCAGAATGTAAATAAACCCACCCAGGATGAACTACTATTGTTATAAACTTTGAGATTTTAAGCCACTTTAAGATTTGCGCAAGGTCTGAAACCTGCTTGGGCTGGCCAAACTACAAAAAATGTAACTGATAAATGAGGTAACCAAGGTTTACCAACTCCGAATTTAAGAAAAAGAACTTTGTGTACTGCATCCCTTCAGCTTGAGATGCCCATTAAATGGGTTTCCCTTCATTTATTATGTAAATATACTTCCCTACTTTTTTTTCTTTTTTTTTTTTTTTATTTCCCACCACACTGAATCATGGGTTATTAAATTTCTAATACTTCTAACATTTTCTCTCACCTCACCATGCACATAAGTACAGCTTTTACACAGTAGTGTAAAATTTATACATTTCCCAGCTCATCTACACATGCTGGCCAGTAAGAACAGTATCCACTATTCAATGTAAAAACCACTGGTAACAAAGCAAACCTTTCCCTTTACTAATTAATTTTCTTTTTTTCTTCCTAGCACCGCTTAGCCTAATCATACACTAACACCAATTCCCACAACAAAATCCCTTTCAGCTCACCATCCATGGAGTTCACTCCATTCAGAAAACCCCGTGAAAGGTTCGGGAATCTCTGAACTCTCAGACAGAGGGGTGAAGCTATTCTTGGGCACTACCTGGCTAACCCCAGCCAACAGACTTTGTTAGCCACTCCCCATGCCCACTGCACAGGGATGTAAGCTGGGCAGACAGAATCTCAGATACAACTGTAAGCAGCTCATGCCTTTCTATTCAGAGATCTCCAGTCCCCAAAACTCCATCAGCACCAGCAGCCTCAAGTCTGCTCCTGCAATTCCGCACAGAAGTTTCTCCCTGAGCAGCTTGTGGTCAGTAGGTCACATTTGTTTAGCTTTTTGTTTTCTACTCCTATATTTTCTTTGAAAATAGGAACTCCTTGTCCTTTTTCCCAGCTTCCAAAGCTCTCCACTAAATACTGGATGTTTTTGTATCTCTGCAACCTTGAATGTAAGTGTAATATGTCACGGGGATGTATTTTTTGCTCACCTCCCTCTATAACAACCAGCTTTTTAAGTTGATGCAGCTCTCCATTTCCCCCTAGATGCTCTAAGCATATGATTAAAATTATTAAGGGATTGGACATGGGGTTGTGCTTTTTGGGCATCTACAGGATTAACTGTTAAAATGGTGGTGGTGGTGCTGGTGGGAGCACTGAAAGAAGGCAATTTCCATCACACTTCATTTCAGTGATGAAACATGCATGATTAAGAGGACTCTTCAGAGTGACAGCACACAAGCCCAGTGACAATGGTGTGTTTTATTGAATAGACAGGCTACATTTCCTGTTACCTCCTGAAAGATGCCCAGAGCCACCAACTTTCAAAAGAAATAACCACCCCCCAACCTTAAAGCAAACAAAAATCCTTTAATAATATACCATCTGTGGGTGTCATGCTGACTCTTTAATGAGGAAGATTTGTCTGACAGTTACTTTCCCTTCCTGATTGGGCAGCCATGAGCATGATTAGATATAATTTTCTAAGACCTGCCGTTCTCCCGCATGCTCTGATATGAAACAAGTAATGCCCTTCTGCTTTACATGTGACCTTGACAAGGGTGTTTCTCATTTCCTCTCCCCTTCTAATCCTTCCTGAAAACATGTGCCTGCTGAATAAATTGGATCCAGTGTTTTTAATTGGCATCTTCCCGGTGTTTTGGCCTGTGGTTGAATTTTACAAGAGTAAGGTCCTTTTAAAGGGATGGGGGAGATGATTTCCCCTTTGACAACATACCAGCTGTGATCTTTGCTCCTGTTACCCATCACCATCTCCATCTACGCCTCGAGTGTAGGTGCTCTGCCTGCTAGGATGCTGTGGTTTGACCAATGCCATGCTTTAAAGACATGTCAGCAAATCAACCTTCTGCAGTGAGGTGCTTAAAAGTAGAGGCAACCAGCCTGTTTAGGCACAAATTTAACAAAGCCTTTTTTCCCTCTCTTGAGGTAGGTCATCTTGGCCTGAAAGTGAGATATGAATGATCATTTATTCATGGATGTCTTTCACTTATATATTAGAATAGGTAAATGAGAAAAGGAAATGAGCACAGCCACTAGGAGAATTTAAGTCATTTCAACAATCAACAAACCAGGTTTGGGACTGAAATAATGAACTCGCAGTCTCCAGTATGCTGCATTAGATTCCATCTTGAAAGCATAAATATGTTCCAAGACTTGTAGGCTACTACTTAAAAGTAAATGTAACATTGCTCCCTGACCACTTTCCCTTTTAATAATCAAATTTATTTTACACAGTAACTCAAAACAGAAGATAAAACTTTTTCTTGCCAAATTAAACTAATCCTAATTTCAGAACTGCAGTGGTTTCCAATAAAAGATGAAGTATTTTTAGATTCCTATTCCCTATATGTGCATCACTGCCACAGACAAATTAGTACTGAAGTGTGCAGGAATTACTTACTGACAAAACTACCACAAAATAGAAAATGTACTAATTTTTTAAATTATAGCTGTATGTTCACATACATGGCTGCCCGGATTCTTGCTAAACTGTTCTCTTTATGAGACCTCCTCCAATAAAATGTCACTTGCGAGAAATGTGCACTGTTAAATGTCACATTAGCATCCCTTGACCTTCTTGTATTTTCAGGATGTGGCTGAATGCCTGCTATTACAGGCAGCCTGCAGTGGGACACATGCAGGGCACTAGTAAAAGACCACTTTTGAAGACAATGAGGGCATTAAATGGTTCATAGAATTTCACTTATGGTTTGAGAAGAAAAAAGATCAGGATGGTTGTAACTCAGATACAGTAGACAGCTCCTTTCCACAAAGGCACGCTCCAGCAACAAGCTTCTCTGCCAACAAGGAAAGCCAAGTCCTGCAGGACCAACAGAGAGGAAGAAAACATCTGTCAAAAGATCAGGGAAGCATTCAAGTTGTCACTCTCACTTAAAATATTTCCTTCAAAATGCTTTGATCAGACCTGTTTTCCTTTGCAAAAAAATTTTTCCAGAAAGTTATGAACCACATCAGGGGGCAGGAGGGTGCTAATGATCAGGCCCTTCTATCAATAGAGACCTTTGCCTGAAAAACTCTACAGAGAAAGCAAGCATCACAATGCTTTGGCTTTTATTTACTTCAGCTGTATTGAGAGTGGAAAAAAAGCAAAAACATATCCATCCTTTAATCAGAAAATCCTATGACATTTCAAAAGGATAAAAAAAACTGTCAGAATTCAACAGGCTAATTTAATAAAAGGTTATTAGAGGGAATTCTGCACACTGGCTTAAGAGCTGGTTTCCTAACACTGTTGAAATTCCATTCTGTTGCAGTAATTTCCATACATAGAAGAATATTCTTATGCTGTTTTATCAATTTCACTGTTTTCTCATTCTTTATTGAAAGAACACTAAATGAAAAGAACACAGCAAAACTGCTCAGGGAAAACAGCCGGTTTTAATCACTCCTGCTCCTCATACCTCACCATATCACACAGAGACAAAAGTAGCTTTCAGACAAATATGCCACATTAAAGAGCCAGCATGCAGTTTTAAGACTTAGAGGCTAGGTTTTCAGGGATTTGGAGCTGCTGGGGTGTAGGCCAAGGAGGGAAGGGAGAGATTGTCTTCTCCTAAATTTGGCATAATCATGGAAAAGGTTTCACTGGACCAAAATTTCAGAGAATCCAAAAGTTTCCTGCTGACTCCCCAGATCCTGATAACGCACTGAACTTCATATTGGTTAGGTCATACAGACAAACAAAAGTTTGGGGATGCAATCTCTCTGTCTCTGTCCCTTAAATATCAAATATTTATGTTCAGTATGGGCTACTCAGGACAGGGGCCAACTGGCACAGAGCTCCCACCTGAGTTAGCATTCCAGGAAGGTACTTTTGTGTGCAGTTAGCAACCTGGCTTCCAGGAAAGGTGAACATCCTATGTACATCCACTTCATACACCTGATGAAATCAGGCCTGCACTCCAGCATGGCTCCCAGAAGACCTGCTTTCAGGACAACTTTGAATGGTGTCAGCTGGCTCTCCAATGCACCCACACAAAGACTCAAGGGTTTGCCACTGAACTGACAGAGTCAGCCCAAAGGTTGCACATCCAGAAACATTTGATCAGAATCATCCACCTACTAAAAAGAAAAAGTAAAATAAAATTAAGAAGGTGAATCAGATGTCTGGAAAAAGTTACTCTGTGAACAGAGGTTTTCATCATGCTTGCTTTTTTTTCCCCAAATAATTTTTATTCTACTGCCATGAGCCAACAACAACAAAAAATGTGAAGACCATCACAATTAGATTTAGGTATCTCTCTGTCCATTCTCAAGCTCTTTGAGTAAAGCCAGAACAAAAGAGCTGCAGCACTCCTCAGACTAGAAAGCTCTATCTATAAGAATGTGTTCTCTTTTATTTAGAAATACATTATCTCAGCTACATCTTAGAAACAGATATGTAGGTTTAACTCAGTAAAGAGCCTGTACAAAACTTTCATGCTGCAAAAGTTTGGGTCTGGAAGTGATCACCACGCAACTTGTGAAAAATAGGCTATAGACTCTTATTTTAGCATAGGGAGGAATGGTCTTTAAAATGCAATAACCGAAAACAAGCAGGGGAAGATTCATCCCTAGGAAGACAACCAGCTTAAATCAAATTGATTTGCCACAGATAAGTAGCAGCCACAATGATAGCTCTAACACTGACCCTAGATATCTTAGTGCTTCTGAGTTTGGTTGCTAAATCTGAAAGATCAGAAAAGCAAGCCCATTTTCTGGCTACCGTGGAAGAAAAAAAACAAACCCACACTATACTTTGATATACGACCATTTACCTTCAGTTCTGAGGAAGCTACAGGTCTGTCACTGATGAGAAGAGGGAAGTAACTGTGGTACCTTCTCCATGAATCTCTGACATAAATTAACAGACTTCAACACTGTGTATTGGGAAATAGAAGGAAAAAATAATTTCACAAAGGTAAGACAGCAGACACAAGCCACCTTCTGCCTGCATAGTATCATACATACCTCAGTAAAACAGGAACTTGAGGGAGAAGATGGTGTGGACATCAGACATGGGATCATATGCCCACCATGGGGCTGACTCCCTGCACAGAAATGGATAAGTTATTAAATATTATATTACATATAGTCAGGTTTTATTTTAACTGCATATATTTATTCTTCATGATCAAAGTGTTGCCTGGGATTCACCTGACACGATAAGCCTTTAATAAGAAAAAAAAAAAAAAGAAAAAAGACAAAAATAAAGTTGGATTTTTAGGCCCTGCAGCTACATAAGCTTTAGGCAGTGAAGCCCTGTGAGCAGTGCCTGTGCAGCACAATGACTGGTGTGCTCCAAATGAGATCACCATTCCCCTCCTGGAAGGGAGGCTGTGGGTGAGGTGAGCCAGAGGGCGGACAGATGTGAGTCTGCACTGGGGAGGGGGAAGAGGAGGGAGAGATGAAATAGGCAAATGTGGAACATGAACAGAGCACTTAAAAACTGCACATTATGCTCTTCAACACCTTTTCTTTCTCCCCTGACATCCCAGTACCTTCAGATTGGGAGGGCAATCCTCATTACAATGCTGGCAAATGAAGTTCTTTTTAAAGAAAAGCTCACCAGCTGGAAGTCTTAAAACATCAAGAGAGAGAGGGGAAAAAAAAAAAAAGGAAAAAAAATAAGCAAATCTAAAGTCTCTGGATTTCAACACAGACATGAATGTGATATTCATAAAGAATAAATGCCTTGCTGTCACAACCAGTGAGTCAAACCTGCCATGACTGACTTAAGTGGTGAACACAGTCTGAATCTAGAGCTCCAGGACAGAATAAAGGGTTGAATGCGGGTGAGATTCGGATCCCTCAAAATACAGAGGCAGCTGCAGGAATTTGTCCCTGAGATCCTTGGAGAGCTCAGAAAGCAGAGTTGACCACAGACCAAATCACTTCTCCAGATCTCACACACAATATCAAGGCCCTGTAAGACTGGGCAAGGATTAAAATCAGGCACTTTGGGGAATGAGAAAACCAAGCACAGGACTACCAGTTTCCTTCTCAGAACAGTATTGCTTTGGTCTGAGACCTCACACAGGCTCTGTGCCAAACACTGCCAAGCCACACAGCTCTTGCAATGCTTTGAGATACCTTGCTTCCACTGGCAGTTTTCTTAACCTTAACCCTTCTTAGTTCCTTAACCTAAGGAATCTGCACTCTCAAGCATGAGAAGAATGCTGTCATGGAAATTTTATCCCATTTTGCAATGATGGATGGTTCCTTTTTTCATAGCAATATCAGACTCTTTTCAAGTCTGCAATGCTTGTTTTCACAGCGATGCTTGCAGCAGCAAGATTCAAAGGCTAACTTCATGGTACTATTTAATATTTTCAGTTTGTGTAATTTCATTTTTCCACGCTTCGATTTAACTGACCCCAACATCATGAGATTATTTAAAGAGGACACCAGAATCACCTACTTTGCCCTGCACATTTTTTATTCATCCTCTATTACACCCCCTTTTCCCCCACTCTGACCTAAGAAGTTCATTCTTTTTTATATTTTCATAAGGAACAGCTTGTCATCTTCAAAAATAAACCATTGCCTGTCAATATGAGGAGATGGAAAGGCATGGTAAGAACATACTGTGAGGCTGAATGATATAATTACAAATGCTTTCACTTCTATTTTCTGCCTTGTTCTCTATGTTTTTATCCCTAATGCTTAAATAAAATGCACTGAGCAAACTTTTTAGTCCCAGCTCTGCCTTTCTGATAATGTGGACAATATTATGGTTTTATTTGCTCAAATGCAGTATAAATACTGCAGAGATTTTGAGTGTGAAAATCTTGTCTTGAAACGCCAGAAGGTAGAAAAAGGTATACCGTAGGGCAGAAATGTTTTGCTGGTGTGTTAGAGTGACCACCCAAGCAAATCCTCTATCTCATCCACACACCAAGAGCTGTGCCTCACAGAGATGAAAGCAGAACACTCACCATCTTCCAGGAAACTTCTGGAGAACTCTCCTCAGCAACATAACCACCCTCTGGCATAATGCCATTTCAAGGCAACCTATAAACCTGCAAATCCAGAGGCTAGCGGATTAGGCCACTTAGGCTGAAGAGATTTCCTGGAGTAGATGGCTGAGGTGCAGCCTAGCATCCTGGTAAAGCCTTCAGACTGAATGTCACTGGCAATCTCAGACTTGACAAACCCTCTCACACTGTCACCCAGAGTATTTTCTCATTTCCTACATTTTTTCACTTAAAGTAATCTCTGAATATCTGTGTTGCTCATAGTAAAGGACTCGGGTCTTAGGGAAGTGGTCCCAGAAAAGCAGGGTGTGACTTTCTGAAAAAATCAAATGAACCACGATGTACCCCAGTGTTCCTGAAGACAGCTGCCTTTCCCACAGCTGGCGGAGCACACAGCCACATGAGGAACAGCTGCGGCTGAACCACCAGTGGTCTGGCTTCCACACACTGCCTGCCACTGCTCTGTATGACCCCAATGACTGATGGCATGAGGAAATGAAAAAATCCCAAGCCTTGGGCACCACAAACAAAGAAAGACACAAACTTCACCACAATCCACTTGTGATCCCAGTGGAACTTTGTGAGTTGTTGGAAATTTAATGGGCCTGCTAGCATGTTTGTCACTACCAGTCATTTATTTTAATGCAAATGTCACAGCAGCTTCATTGACAATAAATGATCAGTCTGAATTTGCACTACAGAGACCAAGAATTTGTAAATTTTTCAAATTTTAGTTAAAACTCTAGCTGCAGCTTACAAAATTATCCATGCTGAGATGTAAAATATCATAGCAGAATGTTTTTTTTTCCTTTTTGCACTGTCCCAGCACTTACCACTTTTATTTGTAGCTTCTTTTTTATTTTTAAGGCTTTCTTTCCCCTGCAAACACCTGACATAAGACAGCCCACAACACAGGGAATAAATGTAGCCATTATGGACACAGCACGCTAAACACTGCTCACTTGCTCTTGTGCCATAAAGAAAACACAGTTACATTCATTCACAGAGAATGACCATATTCATGGCACTTGCTATGCTACTATTTTAACTTCAACCCCATAGTTTAGATTCTATATTTTCAATAGAAGGAAGGGGAGAAACTTTCTCACTGGAATCTGTTTCCTAGTCCCTGGGACCACATAAAATGAAGGACATTGTCTAGCAATGGTTTGAGAGCAATAAAAAAATCACAAGGTTACAAATACAGCTCGGGTTTTACAGAAAGCTATTTGGTGCACTAGAGATGGACTGTTTATACAGCTAATTCTTTTATAAACATTTTTTTGGTTTCCTACAAAATGGACAACTCCATTTATGAGATTAATGCATTCCCACATGTTAGTAAATACAGCATGAGTGAGCTAGTAGTGTACTACACTGGGCTCTTGCCTTTCGAAATCAGATGAGTCATGAGGTACCAGGGCACCTCTGTCCTGTTTCACAAACTTTATCTTCAGAAAAACAGACCTGAATTAGAAGTGCATGTCTCATAAAGCTAAAGAAAAGAAACTACACAGTCCTGCTTCAATGTTTTGTTTCTACAGTGGCTTTAGAAGGAATTAGGCTCATAACTCAGAGCTCTGGTGTGCTTTCATTGTGTTATATATTTGTTAACTTACACCAAGCAGTGACTGCGCAATTAATGAATGACAAACTATCAAGAGCTCCAAACTTGCTCTCAGGTTATACTGGTTAAATTTCTTTGTATAACATTTTTTCAATCTCAAGGCAATGTTAGCAAAACCTCAATCTATTCTTTCACAGGACGGCAAAATGCCAGGCCTTCAATTTTTAGATGAGACTGCAGGACAGCTGTGGTACTGTTCATGATGTTTGCAATACAATAGCCAGTTCTGGCACAAGTGCTTCCATACAAATACATAGGACTTTTAGAAAAGACCTATTTATATTTCAACATAAGGTGCAGAAATTAAAGAATCTCAGACGTCTGTCACAAAGTAATCCATTAAATCGACTCCCAAAAAACAGTGACAATTTCTTATCTGATTATCTTGAAGCTGTTTTCAGCCATTTGACAAGAACAAAATAATTTAAAAGCAGAGCACTGTTTTGACGGTATATTATGCAAAGTAGCATACTTTAGTAATGTATTTCTTAAACACACTTCAACATTTTACAGAAAGATAAGTACTCTTTAGAAAAGCAAAACAGAGATGGCAAAAGTAAAATTTGAAGAATTATGAAAAAATCTATTAATATTTTTCAAGTATATGCGTTTTCAAATTGTACAACATTTATTTTTCACACTTTCTTTTCCTAATATTTATTCTAAATATGCTGTATCTTTATATGCATGGTAAGAAATCAGGTAGAATGCATGTTTGTAAAGAGAATATTTTTTTGACTTTGTAAAGTACCTGGAGAAGTAGTAAGAGTGCATGTGGAAGTGGAAATAAACCTTTAGAAAAGAACATGAAAAATACCTCAGATGCATGCTGTTAGCTATGGGTTTAGATCTCTGCAGTCTGCTGTGTACTATCTGGCCTAGGAGTAAAAGAAAAGCTCCTGTTGTTGTACTCTTACAGATGTAGGAAGTCTACTAAGTCAAACAATGAATGCTCTCTTGATATTCACAAAACCACAACTATTTCCTTCATTTTATTCACCCCTTACAAATTAAAACTCTGATTTCATTGAAATTATAGAGCAGCTAAGATTTCATCCAGTATCCACATTGATCTGCAAGTTTAAAGGACTAGGAAGCCCAAGATCTCCTGGGTTTGCAGTCTTTGAATACAGAAACATAAAAAAGTGAGCACCAAACTTGCTGCTTGCTTCCCAGACAGTCTGTGACCCCAGCAGTCATCTGGCACCCGCCCACCCTGACACCCCCCAGCTGCTTTTACGCCTGCCATACAGGGCAGAGTGGAAAAACTTCTCCTACATGGAAGAGCTGGCATGGCAGCACCGGCTTGTTCAGGTCTACCCAGTGAGAGAAGCTCCAAGGCACAAATCGACAGGTGCAAACCCGCTGGTTGTGGCTGCCCTGCATCCACCCTCTCTCCCCCTTCCTCTCCACGCAAGAGGTCCCAAAAGTTATGAAAATACAGAGTCCTGGTGCTTTTTGTTTTTAATCGGGGGAGAGGAGGTGTGGGGGGGAGTTTTGGCAGCCAGCAGAACACTTTGCCACGCTCTGACAGGAAGGACTCGTCCAGCAAGCAAGGACAATAGCTCACTTGTGCTGGGCCCGACCACATCAGTGTCACACAGGAAGCGTATGCGAAGGTCACAAGGAGCACACTACTGCCCAACTATATTTTCACAGGAGGAGATGTAAACCTGATGGATTGAAGGAACATTACACACTGAACCTTGCTGGCAGCCTGGTCATATACAATAACAAATTTGCAGTTAAAGAGCACAGGGGTTTAATGAGCTTCCCTTACTGCAAAGAAATTCTTTCCCCTCCAACCAAATTTGGGGTTTTTCTTTCTTAGTCAGTGCTAGAATATTACAACACCTCAGTTATAATCCTAATTCAGCACCACAACCAGCATGATGAATTAATTTTGTTGGACAATTATTGGATTATCCAATTAATTTGATTTCAAAGCAGGGTGTGGGAGAGGAATCACACAAAAAGTTGCTGTTCCAGCATACAAAATAATCTGAATTCATGTTCACTGAGCATTTCATACATCTCTGGTCAATAATTCTATAGAATTGATACCTTTGTGAAGTTGTTTCTTTCATAAGACTCTAGTTGTAGGATCTGCCATTTTCAAATGCACAACCTTGTGGGTAGAACCACCTTCTCAAACTCCTGGTTTTCACTGGAATGACTTGCAGAAGTTATGAGGAGAGAATAAAACCTTTCTCTCAAGTTTCACAAGAATTTTAGAACATGTGTTAGGAGGAGTTTTCTATTGATAGATATAGCCAGCATTATAGAAATACAGGTGTGTAAGGACTTGCCTGCTTGGACAAGTTTCATTTCATGCAACCAACAATGAATCAGGAGCTAAACATTCCTTCTGGAAAGAGAATTTCCCAATACTTCCTTTACTAAAAGGTCATAAATTACATTCTCCCAAAATAAACAAAAGAAGGTAATTCAGAACCAACAGCCTCAAATCACACAGGCATATCAATAGAGGACTGGAGAAAGATCAAAACTCTGGGACCCTCCAGGAACACAGGATTAAGGTGAGCATCTGAGAAAGGGATCTGTAAGCCACACTACAAAGGAAGGAAGTTATTCCTCCCCCCTTACCTCTGAAACAACTGTTTCTGCTGTTTTGAACTGGGGAATATATTTTTTATTAATCCTGACAAAGTGAGTAAGGCCAAGCAAAAGCAGACCATTCAGGTGCCTGAGAAACTTAGTATTGGCAGAAGCAGTGGTAAACCTCAGAGAGCACCCATGCCCCAGCAGACATCCATGCGTATGGATGTGGCAATGCCTCTGCCGGGCTCCTGATCCAGCACGCACAGTGTGCAACTGTAGCACAAACCAGATGACAAACAGCTGTAGCCCTCTCTGGATTGATTCATGTAGGTTCCTCGCCAAATACAGAGCTGGAAGCCTTTCCAAGTGGCTACCAGGTGCTGCAAGGACTGGCAACTTCTGCCTCCAGCCATTCATGTAATCAGTACTTTTTAGTCCCAAAAAGGCAAAAAGGAATAAGCTGACACAAGGGACAGGTCATGGACAAATATGTGCCTCTACAAAATGACTAGCACAGTGCATGTGCAAAATAGAATATATGGTGAACTTCATGACAATTTTTTGGGAATACAAGTGTGAAAACTCATGCCAGACTCTAGGAGGGGAAACAAACCCAGAATTTTGTCAGATAGCTCTTGTTCAATGTCTTCCAGTGAACTCCAGATAGGAGTAGAGATGTCCTTCTGTCCTGAAGAACAGACCATTGCCAAGCTTCTGCTGTGCATGTAGAATTCAGAGTTTGGCCATGTCTGGCTGGTGACAGATGCTACATCTTAGTTTGGTTCCCAGTATCAGATCAACCCTCCAAGCGATGCGCCCAGGCCCAACAGAGATTTTAGAAGAAGGCTTCTTTCTTCTGTAGCCTGGCTGAATAATCCCACACAGTAAGCATTTTGCCTTTCTCCTCCTTGTTAACTTATTCCAACATACACCTAGAGACAAGGAAAAGGAAGCCCCTCTTTTCATGCAACATTGATGTCCTGGAATTTCACTAAATTCAAGAGGGCTCTCACTAGGCGTAGCCAAGAAGGCACAGAAAGGTGGCCTGGCACTTCTTTAGTCTCGCTTTCTTGGGACAGGTCAGTAATACACGCGTGAGAGTTCACCCAGACTCTCACATTGGATGCAGAAAGAAGTTGCCTCATGGTTCCAGGGCACCACAGGATTATCTTTACCCTGCAATAGCCATCCCACAGCTGTATGAAAATTCCAGTAGAAGACAGACTGTGTCTCTGATAAGCAACAGGCTGCTAAACTGTTTGATTTCATCATTAAACAAAACTCAGAACATGTGTACAGTTCTTCAGGCTTCTATTTATGTCTCCTCCTACTTGTGTTTGCAGAGGAATTAATTTTTTTAAGGAGTGTTTGTTTTTTCATACTCTTACTTGTGAACTAAACTTGATGCACTATTTCAAGTGAGTAACACTACAAGCTTCTAAATCTACATACCAGCATGTAAAAACAAATTAATATTCATATTAATTGGTGTTCCAGACACCTAGAACTCAATCTGCCTCCCTTTCTGTTCTTTTTTTTTCCTACCCACAGGTTTATAATCAGTACCTGAGGATTTTGGTAACAAACATTAGAAAAATAGATGAAGGTAGGTAGTGGTATATATAGAACGGCTTACAACAGTCCTCTAAACATCTACTGAAAAGTACCAAAATCTCTGTATTCTTGCTTCTTTATGCTCTGTATTTTTTTATGTAGAGTCATATTCCCTTATGGAATGAGGCTTGACCTCCAGTTTTGAGTTTACATCAAATCTCAGTGGTATGTATTAGTTATTAAGAGTATAGACCAATCTAAAAAGAAAATCATTATTATCTCATCAAAAACACCTCTATAAAGGACTAGAGAAGAGGGGAAGAAAGGATGGGTCATGGAACAAAGGAGAAGGTTAAGTTGAACTTGGAAAGAAAGTGCCATGCTGAGCATCA
Organism: Leptocoma aspasia; assembly: GCA_013399835.1. Taxonomy (NCBI): domain Eukaryota; kingdom Metazoa; phylum Chordata; class Aves; order Passeriformes; family Nectariniidae; genus Leptocoma; species Leptocoma aspasia. Next base: position 63,369 of record VXAX01004552.1, on the reverse strand, counting down.
ACTATCATGAGAAATAATTTCATTATTAATAGCTATTGTCCTAACCTACACATGAGAAAGTTAAACACAGGATGGTCTGAACAATGATTTCTGAAAGTATATACATTTCTTAAAGCATTAATACCCTACATGCTCTATAATGACCTTTTTTTTTGGTTTTGGTTTATTTATTTTTTAGGTTTATTTTGTTTGTTTGTTTGGGTTGTTTTTTTTTTTTTTGACTCTTTACACTTGTGGTGTTATTGAACCTGTGGTACCTATATAGAGCGGTCTGAAAAACCTTCTTTCTGAGGTGTATTCAGATGAAAAGAAATAAAATTTCTCTGCACAGAGAGACAACCATATTTGTTTAGTAAAGAAATTAAATGGGGAGCAAAAGCAAGTGCCAATACATCAGAAGAACCATAGTTCTTGGTTAATTCCATGTAGTTTTACAAAGGGTAGAATGCCACTGAACCAGATCCTGTTCAAAAGCCTTCAGTTAAATGTATTTCACTTTATTTGAAGAAAATAAAGGGAAGACATATTTCCATTAAGTTTTCAAGGAATTATTTTTCCATTCATTTTTTGTGTAGGAATTCAGAGAGGAAGAAAATTTCATGGAAGCTTTCCCAGATAAAAAAAAAAAACAAAACATGGCTGATGAGGAAATAATAGTACAGGTTGGACATAACTGACTTTCTGGGAGGTTTTACATTGCAGAGGAGAAAATGTTTTCTAAACTTTTGGTGAACTTTGGCAATATATTTGAAAACTTGTAGACACAAATTAAAGAAAACTTGAAGAGCACAGATATCAAGTCCTCAGTAAAAGAAGGCAACATTTGGAAGAATGAAATTTTAGTATTTAAGTTTATTAATTATTAACGTGACTGTGTCACACTGCAAAAATAATCCTTGCTTATCCTAACTATACTGCACGGTTTTCTTAAACTTCCTCTAAAGCAGCTACAAGTGCCAAGAACAGGATATGAGATGGGATGGCCCACTGGTCTGAATAATTTCTTTGAACCAATGCCAATCTCATGCTTTAATCCCAGACAGTAATTACCACACAGCCACTCAATCACTAGCCTTCTGTTGGAATGGGGGAGAGAATCAAAAGGGTAAAAGTAAGAAAACTTGTGGTTTGAGGTAAGTACAGCTTAAGCATCAACAACAGTAATAGAAAGGAAAACAACAAAAAGACAAGAGACACAAAATCCATTAAAAACAAGCTATGCAAAAAAAGGGAAAAGCAAAATCCACCTCGTTTGTCAGCATTAGGGGCTGACTAGGGGCATACAGCATTAGGGCACTAGTCAGGCTGCCCCTGTCCAAGCAAAACTTTTATCTACTGTGTAAGTGGATAATACTGCATTGAACATAAAAAGTAAGCTGGGGAAAGCAGTCTGTGACATTCTTGCCTCAGGCAAAGGCAGACCCTCCTGTGGTATGGCTTTTGCTCAAGGACCTGAGTGACTGGGGTTTCCTGCCTGCGCTTGCTGTGAGCTAAGTGCGACTCACTCCACGCAGCATCAGCTGAATGAAGTGTAGAGGAGACCCTTCCTTCGGTTGTCCAGCACTGGTAATCGGGGTGCCAGGAGAAGCTGTGCTTCAGTGCCCATCACTTCCAGAGCAGCTTGAAACCCTTAGTAAGCTTCCAGTATCTCCTTTTCAGCTGGACTATAATGGGCCTCAGATCCTCTGTACGCCGAGCTCCAAAGCCCTAAGGGCTGACCTTGAGTTTCCCGTGCCACTTTCTGTCAGAGGCTCCAGGAAAGACCATCCTCCCCCGCTGCAGTGTATAACACATTGTTTACAACTTATGAATAATTAATTATCACCCACTGAATTTATTCAAATTCTTGCTGCCGCTCAGAGCCCCATGTGAAAACTGATTTTCTTCCCAGTTCCTTGACAAAGACGACCAACACTCAGATTGTAATTTGGGGTGTGCACTCTCCAAAACCCCCCACAACAGCTAAGAAAGCTTGTTTCCTTTTTCCTAGTTGGTGGAAACACTGCTATTATCTACTTTGTCCTATCCATTGGGACATGACTTCCGTCTTGCCATCTTACTCCTAAAAACTGGATCTACTGTGTAAGTCCCTTGATGTCACTTTTTTTCAGAGCAAAGTCAGACCATTTCCTTCCCCTTTTTCTTTTTAAAACCCTCACCTGCTGTGTTGCTCCATACAATGATGTTATATTCCAGGTGTGCTGCTTTACCCTGCTTCAGTGCAGTCTGGATCAGTCCCTGGCAGATGGTGGGGCTGTGTTTCCATCCCTGGCACAGTTGGTTCTAGGTCTACCAGACATCCCTCCAAGTGAAAACAAACTGTGGCCTGCCCTTTGTTGCCAGAGGGATTGAGAAAAAAACATCAGCAACGTCAGTGGTGACACCGCTTGGCTGCCTTTGACTCGTGTTGGTATTGAGGCTCCAGAAAGTTGGGTGTGGCAGCACTCAGAGGTGCATTCATTCAGGCCATGGTAATTTACTTTTAGTCTCCATCCCCATTAGATTTTCACACTTGCCATATGGGGCTGTTAAGGGGTAAGCAGGTCCTGCTGATCACTCCTTGGCTCTGCAGGCAGCAAACCACCCTAAGGGTAGGAGTTACAGAGTCTGGGTTGGAGCCTTATTGCCTCCCATGCACCACTGTGGTTGTGACTGGCACCTGCTGTTCTTCACAACCCCACAACAGAGGAGTCCTCTGAGAGACCAGGCAAGGTAGACAGATGCCTAATTTCCTTTGCCTCCAAGGCACCAACACCAAAGGCCAATTTACCATTTATGGTCCTGGAAATTGCCTCTCCTGGGATAGTCTATGCCAAGGGTACCTCTGGGCCAGTTACAATGGGTTGCTTTTGCCACTCATTCCCAACCAGGCTGACTCCAGACTCCCATAGTCAGCTGTTTGGATCCCCCAGTCACTCCAGAAATATAAGTGGGTTTTGTCCCTGCGTAGCCTGATGGCATTAGGGTACACTTTGCACTGCACCAGGGTCTACTAAAGCCTTGTATTNTAAAAACTGGATCTACTGTGTAAGTCCCTTGATGTCACTTTTTTTCAGAGCAAAGTCAGACCATTTCCTTCCCCTTTTTCTTTTTAAAACCCTCACCTGCTGTGTTGCTCCATACAATGATGTTATATTCCAGGTGTGCTGCTTTACCCTGCTTCAGTGCAGTCTGGATCAGTCCCTGGCAGATGGTGGGGCTGTGTTTCCATCCCTGGCACAGTTGGTTCTAGGTCTACCAGACATCCCTCCAAGTGAAAACAAACTGTGGCCTGCCCTTTGTTGCCAGAGGGATTGAGAAAAAAACATCAGCAACGTCAGTGGTGACACCGCTTGGCTGCCTTTGACTCGTGTTGGTATTGAGGCTCCAGAAAGTTGGGTGTGGCAGCACTCAGAGGTGCATTCATTCAGGCCATGGTAATTTACTTTTAGTCTCCATCCCCATTAGATTTTCACACTTGCCATATGGGGCTGTTAAGGGGTAAGCAGGTCCTGCTGATCACTCCTTGGCTCTGCAGGCAGCAAACCACCCTAAGGGTAGGAGTTACAGAGTCTGGGTTGGAGCCTTATTGCCTCCCATGCACCACTGTGGTTGTGACTGGCACCTGCTGTTCTTCACAACCCCACAACAGAGGAGTCCTCTGAGAGACCAGGCAAGGTAGACAGATGCCTAATTTCCTTTGCCTCCAAGGCACCAACACCAAAGGCCAATTTACCATTTATGGTCCTGGAAATTGCCTCTCCTGGGATAGTCTATGCCAAGGGTACCTCTGGGCCAGTTACAATGGGTTGCTTTTGCCACTCATTCCCAACCAGGCTGACTCCAGACTCCCATAGTCAGCTGTTTGGATCCCCCAGTCACTCCAGAAATATAAGTGGGTTTTGTCCCTGCGTAGCCTGATGGCATTAGGGTACACTTTGCACTGCACCAGGGTCTACTAAAGCCTTGTATTCCTGTGGGGCTGCTGTGCCAGGCCATTGAATCCACACAGGGCAGTAAACCTGGCTGTCCCTTTGCTCCACCTGGCTGAAGGCAAGGCCTATTTAAACCCTGGTCATAGTATTCATTATTTGCTTCTTGTAAATACAAATCAGAAGTCTCTCTTTACTAAGATCATAAATAAGACCAGCCCTTCCTGTCTGTTTGGGAACTGAACACTGGAAACCAGAGCAGCAATTTTCCTTGGAGAACACTGTTTTGTGACTGATTTTCCCTGCAACTCATGTACCCATGCCTCTAGGGTCAAAATAGATGTTCCATCCCCCTTCATCATGTCCTCTCCATGGTCATGCAGGCAAAACCATAGAGTGGCCCATGGTGTGTACCCACTGTATCCTCTCTCTTGAGCAGAGGAGTGCTTACTCCTAATTCATAAGATACTGATCCCTACACATGGGGAATGCATCATCTTCAAGATGTGGGAACCCCTGGGACAATTTCTGCAGGCCTGGAGGGAGGAAGAGACTTTCTTTGTACTGACAGAGTTATCCAGCCAATTCAATCCACCCCTTGTCCCTCCGTGTCTTTCCAAATCATTACTGCCAGTGGGTTTGCATAGCACAGTGCTCCACTCCTTTCACATGTACCCCACACAGGAAGTGTACAGGACTTCATATGGATAATTGTTCATTATCCAGGTCATCATAAATCACCTCCAGCACAGCTAATTCCCTCAGGTACTAAATACCACTCTCCACGGTGGACCACTTGCCTGGACAACATATATAACATCTTCCCTGATGGAAGGTACCACGGCTTACTTACAGGGACAGGGCATCAGAAGAAGAATAACTAAATATCCAGCAAGAATAACTAAATATCCAGAAGAATAACTAAATATCCAGTGAAATTCCACTTCAGGATAATCTTCGCATGCTCAGCTGAATGACACAGGTTTTGTAGGCCTGAGACATAGGGGAATGGAGCATGTTAGTGTTTTGTGGTTAAATATTTTGTAATCCATGAAGATCATGGTTAATATTTAAAGCCTAAATCAAACCCCTAAAGCCATTCACTGCTCATCAGACTGCAGAATTCCAGGTCAAATTAGATGAATTTGCTTAACTTTGAAGGTATGAAGATATGAGAGGCAGCAACTGCAAGCTAGCTGGGAATAATGTGGTTCAGAAATACAGTGCTGGTAAAACCCAACAACATTTTCAAACCCAAATTTTACTGCCTGAAGACACTCTTATTCCTTAAAAAAAAAACAAAAAACAAAACAAAACAAAAAAACCAAAAAAAAAAACCTAGGAAAAAAAAAGAAAAAAGAGAGATAGAGAAGATTTCCTCATTTAACAGTGGAGACTTCCATTTTATCAAAGATATGATTTTTAATTGAGACACAGAAGTTTTAAGCATCATAATCCCTGATAACTAAGCACATACCTAAGCACTTTTCTGGTCCAGAGACTAGATAAGATTTGAGACTTTAGTTCAGTTCTTTTCTTGTGTAGCATTACACATCAATTCTAATGGTATACATTAGCCTGATACGAATCAAGAGATAATTTGGTTTTTAAAGAATCATCTATCCAAAGACAGTCCCATCATGACCTGTTTATATTACTTAATATTTAAAAGCCATCCATGAGGACTGTCTGCTTAAAAAATACTGGAATTAGCTCAAAATTGAAAACATATTCACAAGAACTAAGCAGATTCTTTTCTCTTACTCGGGTTGATTGTCAGCTTTTAGAAAGAATCCAAAAAGTGGACACAGACCAAAGTAGAGGAGTGTACATTTTTGGAGGGAAGACTCTGAGCTGGTATCCTGAGACCAGGAGCAGCCAGATGCCTGCCATGCAATCCTCTGTGAATCTGGGCATTCAGCTTATCACAGCTTGCTCATGGTAAGCCTCTTGAGTGAGAAATAGGCCTAAAACCAGAGAACCTCTGCCTGCTCCCACATTTTCTTATGAGGAAAAAAAGAAAGTACAAAAGCAAGAAAGATGTTTACTAATGGGCCTATAATTGTAATGAGCAGTTCCCCATCTCTCCTCTATGCTTGTTAAGATAAATAATAGTGAGCTGCATTTTGCTATCTTTTCTCGAACAAGGCATAATTTTACATACCAAAAATTAGTCTTCTGATTACTTACTGATAAATCTGACTTTAAATTAGAGCTTCTTAACTGTATTTCATTACCTTTGACATTGAAACTGGCCATCTATGAGTAATGCAGCTTTTTTTCTGAGCAGATGATTTGGGATACAATGACTAACAGGTTCCTGATGACTTCTTGGAAGGTGACTTAGTGGAAAGCATGTTTATTTATAGGTTATTAGCAAACGAATTCTCAGAGAAGAGGAAATATACTGCTGGAGTGGTCTGCCCTTGTAAGGATGGTATTGCACTCTCTGATGTTCAAAGGCTCCGTATCTCATCGAGCCTTTGTAGAGACTAACTTTTAATTAAAGGAAATGAAAAATAATAAAAGACAAACCATCATGTTGTGAAGAGCCAGATGAAACTCATTCTACCTGTAGTGACAGTACCCACTGTCCCTATGATAAAGGTAAACAGACCAGGCAACTCTTAATAAACTTTCTTCCTTCTCCATGGCTTCTAGACTTCCTAAAACACACAGCAGTGCCAAGTTCATGGCCATGCAGTGCTGCAAGTGTTTGCGTGGGGCCACCAAGAGAGATGTAGGCAAACAGCAGGGCATTGAGATCTGGTTTCCAGAATTCCTGGAAATACACACTGGCTGCATTGTGTGTTGCCTAGTGGAGCCCAGCCAGCCTTGTCCAGACTCCTCTGTTTTCCAAGAAGTTGCATGTAGATGCTAAATTGTTTAAACACCTTTTTGACTGAGTCCACTTGGCATGTAGAGACCGAAATATCTCTCCTGACTGTTCGAAGGCAAATGGATAGGACTTTATGCTATTATTTCACATAGTAACTTCCCTTTGCTGTTTTGCCAATTTCTCATTTACTTCTAAGTTTGTAGCTTCAGGTGGTATCACCAAACACATACACAATGCATCCAAGATAAGATTAATGGCATGACATCTTTCAAATAGTGGGAAATGGAAAATTAGAAACAACTTTTGATTCAGCAGGGAAACAACGGAGTGAAACTCTGTTGTTGTTAAATTAACCTTTTAAAATACCATTTAATGATACTTTTGTTTTTTAAACTGCTGACTTGAAATAAGTAATTAGAACTTCTTTCCAAATGTTTTGGTGATTTCAAAAATATTTGTGTCTGCAGACTAAAGGTGTGGATGGTACTTCTCAAACTATTTCCCTAGGGAAGAAGTTTTAGAACTCTTATCTTGCCATTTAGGAGCCCTCTCCCCTTTAGTTGAAGTGCAGATTTGAACAGATGTTATAATTAAAAAAAATTGAAATTAAGACCTGAATTTTCTTGTGAGCCTAGATGTCTGGTAGGCTACCTGTAAGGGACTTGATGAAAGACAATTCTAATTCTTACGATTAAGATCTGGTGCAACTTTCTCCTTCGCTGAGTTCTCAATTAGTTGTTGTTGTAGGAATACATTAAATCAGAAGTGGTGCTATAGCGATGGTGCCTCTAATATGACAATGCAGTCAGTGTAAAGGGAGATGGAGCAGAGCCAGAACAGAGACTGCAGTCATGTCACCTCTGCAATAGCTTTCACTTCAAGAAATGAAGTGCTGGTTTTGGCTGTGATAGAGTTAATTTTCTTCCCAGTAGCTGGTATGGGGCTGTGTTTTGGATTTGTGCTGAACACAGGGTTGATAATACAGGGATGTTTTTGTTATTGCTGAGCAGGGCTTACACAGAGCCAAGGCCTTTGCTGCCTCTTTTATCACCCTCCCAGAAAGTAGGCTGGGGGCACACAAGAAGTTGGGAGGCAACCAGCTGGGACTGCTGACTCCAGCAGACCCAAGGGATATCCTGTACTCTATGGTATCAGCATATAAAGCCAGGGGCAGAAGAAGGACTGTGAGGATGTTTGGAGTGATGCTGTTTGTCTGCCCAAGTAACTGTTTGTGTGATGAGGTCCTGCTCTCTTGGAGATGGCTAAACACCCATCTACTCATGAGAATCAGTGAATTAACTCTTTGTTTTGCTTTGCTTGTGTGCACAGCTTTTGCTTTCCCTATTAAACTATGACCCAAAAGTTTTCTCACTTTTCTGATACCACCATCCTGCTGGTGCTGGAGTGAGAAAGTGGCTGTGTGGTACTTAGTTGCTGGCTGGGGTTAAATCATGACATCCCCAAAACTACAACTATTTTAAAAAAGGACAGTTATCAGCTTGTACACATGGATGGGGCCTGCAATCTGACAGCTCATCCCTGCCCAAGGGACCCCGATTGCATGTGGGCATTTGCATAAATGTTGATTGTGGCCATTCTGCAGGGATATCCTTGTCCACGGCCATTCTGTAGGCATATCCAAGTAGACCACCCTTTGTTAAGTGGATGTCAGCATTTACTTGCCTCAACAGACGAAGCTCTTGGAGGAAGATATTTCACATGCAAGTGTTTCAGGACCCGCATCTGTGTGTCTTTGATGGGGTGCAAGTCACATATTTTGCCCTTGACCATGTTTGCATGTCTGCGTGCTGCAGCTCTGAAAGTCCTACAAGGAGCTGTTTCTTGCAGTCTGAAGGGTTGCTCACGCATTAATCTTCTCGTGGGTGGTCCAGCACACACACAGGGAGTCTGCTGGGTATTTCATGGCTCCACCCATGCAGCCGCCACAGCATTATTCAGATTTAGGCTGGAGGGCAGATCACGGTGTCTGGTGTCAGAGTAAAGGGGCTTAAAATTGGGAACAAATTTTAAAAGAGTTTAGAAAACATTTCATATGCAATGTAAAACAGAGGCTAAGGAATAGAGAAAATAATCTCATTTCAGGTATCTGGAACTTCTTAGCATGAAAGGAAAATAACTGAGTTACAAAAAAAACCCAAGCACTTCTCATTATGTGATTTTGGGAATGTCTCTAAACCACAGTTTTTCTGAAGAGTAGCCCCTCTTGCCTTTGAGAAATCTGTTTTTCCTCAGAAGGCCTCTGACACCAAGACCCCGTGCTTAAAGGGAGGGCTCATGTATGCACAGAAAGCTTTATAGCAGTTCCCTATGTTAAAATTCTTGCTTGCCTATGCAGCTAAGTTCTAGAGTTTTCAATTATTTTTTATGACTCCTTAGCTGATAACATTTGCTCAAATTCATATGACACCTGCCATCTGCCATGATCTCTAACAAGTTTAATAGCTTGGTCACATTACAGAAACAAATCACATTTAAAAGAGTGAAAATCTTTTGCTCTGACAGGTTAGAGGGGAATTTCTATGCTCATTTACTAAAGTGTTTTCTCAAATACTGGAGTTTTCTTTCCTGCCCCCCAAAAGCAGATTATGTAAAGCCTATAGTTTATTTTTTTCAAGTACAAATTTATTTAGTTTTAGTAATACAGGTCAATATGAGTGGTTGAAGGGAAATAGTCTGCTGTCTGATACAAGAAGGTAAGGAAGTAATGAGAACAGAGAAAAGCAGCATAGACAAGGCTTCAGCTCACACCCTGACTGATTGGCCTTTCAAACACACTCTGTAACCACAAAGAAGGTTGTAAGAGAGCCGCCTGAAGTTGTTTTATGTGCTAAACAGTAGTGGTCAGTGTACTTCCACATAAATGGATGGATGAAGAGGACCAGACAGTAAGAGAAAATCTCAGAAGGGACAACTTACATTCCTCACTGATCAAAACTGCAAACATAGAATCACAGAATCACAGAATATACTGAGTTGGAAGGGATCCATCAGGATCACTGAGTCCAACTCCTGGGTCTTTGCAGGACACCCCAAGAGTCACACACTTCTTAACTCTGTCAGGCTGGTGCTGTGACCACTTGCCTCAGGAGCCTGTCCCAGTGCCCAACCACCTTCTGGGTGAAGAACTTTTACCCAATACCCAACTTAAATCTCCCCTGACACAACTTCAGGCCATTTCCTCAGGTCCTGTCACTGTCACTACAGAGAAGAGATCAGTGCCTGCCCCTCCTCCTCCCCTCCCCAGGAAGCTGTAACTGCAGTGAGGTCTCCCCTCAGTCTCCTCTTCTCCAGGCTGAACAGACCAAGGGACCTCAGCCACTCCTCCTACAGCTTCCCCTGCACACCCTTCACCATCCTTGAAATCTGAATGTATGCAGTTGTTTGCTGATTGCTTCAGTTAGCTTTCACAAAGAAAAGAAAAGTATTGGGTAATTTTATCAGCTGTTTAAGAGCCACTAATCACTGCAAATTAAACAAAATGAGGCATTCATTATTAAAATTGAAAGATGGAAGAAATCCATTAGGCTATATCAAATGGGAGAGCTCATCCTGCCAGTACATTTCCAGAACTGTCTCCAATACACTTATAAATGATCAGACAATGGGATTATGTCTTTTCCACAAGTCACTCCAGAATATGCAGACATTTCACCAGCAGCCACATAGATGCTGTGGCAGCACAATACCAAGCATGCTGACAAGTTGGAAGAAAACTATCATCAAAAAAATGTCATCAATAGAGAGAGGTTGGGGCCTTTCTCAGGGCATGAGTGAACTGTAGGAAAGAGCCATTGCTTTGGCCTCTGTACAGTATGGCAAGAAACATTCTCACCCAATTTCTACTTCATTAGTGCAGAGAGCAATGAGAGTGATTAGGAATCATGAGGACTCATATCCAGCAGAGTATTTCACTTCCTGATTTTTCATCACCAGAATTTTTGTATTATCTGCACAGTGCACAGCTTGGCCAACCTGCACTACAACGGCTGTGGCTGACCTTAGGACACAAACCTCAAGCTGAAAAAAGAACTGGAAGTGAAGCTTACTTGGAAGTTACCTTGTGTGGTGTGTAACAGTGCTGGATGGGTCAAGATATAGCTAATCCTTCTGCTTCTGAGAAATTAACAACACATTGGTCAAAAGTTTCAGGGAATGCCATTGTTCAGATATTGTTCATCGTGTTTGGATATAGCAAAATTTCTCTTTCAGCTTGTTTTTCAGTCTAAGGAGAGGAAAACAGCAACATTGGTTTTGTCAGTAGAAACTATTTCAACTTCAACAAGACTACATTCTCACGTGGACTAGAAATTATTCAACAGCTTTCAAGATGTTCCTGTTGTGCAACAGGGTGTACTTGTGTGCATTTTAGGTGTTTTTCTGCAAGTTTATGCTGCAGATCCTCACCTGCAAAAAGTAAATTGCATTCCTATTCTTCCCAGGAACAGTGTGGTTGTCATCTTACCAGTTACAGGAAATTGTGGAAAGGCAGTAGGGAAGTCAGAATTTAGATATTTTATCTACATCTAGATGGGCAAGTTGCCATCAGAGACAGTTAAATCCCCAAGAAGGTGGCTAACTCAGTCTGAAGGTGGCAACTAGAGAAAGGGCAGCTCTCCATGTGGTTGGAATTAGTCTCAAAGAGAGTATTCAAAACTTGCACTATCCTCAAAAATGAAGACAAAGTAAGAGGATTGCTTCCTTCCTTTGCAGTTCCCCCATGGGGAACCCACTGAGGGGTGTACACTGTAAAATAACCCCATGTACAGGGTTTATCCATGCAGCTGAAGATCCATTAATTTTACACTTACCAACATTTCCTTTTGTGAACTTTCTACTGCACTCTCCCCACTTTATTCCTGACTTTTTTCCTTCTCAGTGGAGTTCATAGCTGATTGACCTGTATCATAGGATTGGCTCAAGCTAAAGGGTTTTTTTATCCAGACACTTTGGAGCACGCTGTTTGGAAAGGGTGCTTGTCCATTATTTAATTTCATTTTATTTCATTCTATTTCATTCCAACTCTTTTTTCTGAATATAACTTTGAACTTGGGGAAGTTGGCGAGGAAGAGAAGAAAGGGGAGTGTTTTTGTCAATTCAATTAAGGTGCTCCTTGTAACCAGGACCCAGAACAGTGCTGCTCTGCATTCCAGCCACACAGATTTCATCTGAAATTAAACACAGGACCAGAGTTTCTCATGTAATTTGCAAATGGAAACCAGGTGTTTCCAAGTCAGAAGTGCCATGCAAACACTGTATCCTATTTTTTATAGAAAGGTTAAAAAGCTACAAACATCAGAAGAAAATTATCTTGCTAATCAGTCTTTGAAACAAAGAAACTGGAGAAACAAGGATCCTGGTTTTTATTCTTCGTAAATCAGGCTTTGGGAGTAATCTCTGTCTGCTTAAAAAATGGACATACTTACTACTACCACCCTATTCTGGGAAGTTTGTCGCAAATCTGATTTCAAGAAATAAACTGTTATAAAGCTCTTTAGGCCTAACAGTTTTTCAAGATGTTGCTCTGTACAAGTACTGCATATACTGGATGCCTATGCAACTGAGAGTGTGGTAAGCAAATTTCCCATATCCAGTAGGAAGGACACTGTCACTCTCTGAATAATATGAAAAAGTGATTTTCACTTACATCACTAGGTATCAGGCCTCTTTACCGAGGTCTAGGGAAATAGTTAAATAGCCACAGCCCTTGGATGAAACTAAGAACATGTGTGTGGAACATGAAGACTGAATTCTGAAAATGAAATTGGGTTCTTAAGAGTAAAGAGTGTCTCCCAAATATTGCAACATGACAAGAAAAAAATTGCTGTCTCCTTGATATTAAAGGGATATTTCTAGGGGCAAATATACTCCTGAATGGCAATAAACACTGGTTAATCAAGAGCACATTATGAAAGCAGTAAGATTAAATAACAAAGCAAAACAGAGTTTAATGTCTTTAATAGACATTCTTATGTGATCAAATTACTTTGAGGATCCAACTTCCATGACATTCTATACAGTGCTGATGTTTCAGTGTCCCAGATGACATACTTTGTCTGATACACTAGAAAGTGTAATCTTGGATCCTCACAATTCATCTAAAAATTCAACAGCGACAGAATATTCAACATTCAAGGATGTAAGTCCTTGAACATGAAATAGAAGAACATGATATGCTGAACAAAAGTTTCACCTGAGTACTTCCAGTCCCACAGGTTAGTGGTTACATTGTCCTCTGAGTATCAGTATTTTGGAGTGGTGTTTTTCTTCTGTTTTTGTAGTTTGAAGTCAGCACTCAATAAGTCAAAGAGCTTTCCTTCATGGCAGTTTTATACAGAATTGAACAATTTTGAAGGCCAGATTTGACCTGATCTAATGGGTAGCATCCCTGCCCATGGCCAGAAGGTTGAAACTAGATGATCTTTAAGGTCCTTGAAACCCAAAGCATTCTTTGATACTGTGATTAAAGGAGGTGGAATTAATCTGATTAGCAAGGGAACATTATCTTCAGCAGTCAATCAGGTATGCTTACTTTTCACCAATGTGATTTATTCAAATTATTCTCTTCCATTGAAGGACTGTGGCCACAGTTATGGAAATACTGAAGATTATTCTCCACATCCCAGCCAACTTTATTCAAAGGTGGATGAGAAACTGGCTTAATGGCTATAGGATATTTACTGTGACATCATTGTTCAAATAGCCATTTTCAATTAAGACAAAAGGCACCCCTTGAAAGGAGAAAAAGAATGGCATTTCGAACCAAGAAGAAGGGAGGCCTCAGTGTGATGAGAACTGCTAATCAGTACATCCTATCCAATGTCACCAGAAATTAATTCCTCTTTGAACCTTCAAAGTAACTCTGTTTCACTTAGGAAGTTACTGCATGACTTTGTAGAACTATTTTATTGTACAGAGACCTGGAAAATAAGGTAACAAGCCTATTTTTCTGAATAAGCAGGACACGTTTTCAGGAAAAAAAAAAAGTTAGTATTTCTCCCAATTTGAAGAAACATTTTAATATCAGGGAACAAAGACATACAAATATTGCCCCATTTTATCAAATTGTTTGCCCTTGCTGACACAAATCTGGTAATTTTAAGGTCAGAACAGTATTTTCTACACTGAAGGAAAACAAGCACTCTTCATAGTGAATAATGTTTGCTACCACTGAAAAGCACTCAAAACATCTGCACTGATAAAGCACTCATAAAGGAGAAAAAATATCTGCATTTTCCCTTTTCTCCTGGAAGAGGTTGCTGTTGAATGCTATTCAGCATCTAGCTTTACACAGTTATTAATATAAGCATAAAGATTAAAACTAGAGTTTTCTAGTATTAATTCTGTAATTACATGGCCTTCTCTTCAGTAGCATGATGAAAAGACAACAACAGGAAACCAAATAAATGTTAGGATTGATCCCGCCTCAAACAAAAAGGTAAAGACAGGACACATTTGTCCCTGCATTGTTACCTGTTCTTCCCCAATTTCAGTTCTCTCTTCCCTCTTCTTTGACTAGGTCCAGACTTTTCTCAAATAAATCTACATTCAGTTCTTTCTAAAAATTCTGCTTTGGTTCACAAACAACTAATTTGTGAGCCAACATGTTGGACATTTCTCTAGAGCTGTCTATGACTATTCCCTAGCTATATCCATGAAGAGAAGCATAAGAAGAATGTGATTGCTGCAAAAATGAAATTCATAACAAATACATCATTGTCATAACACCACTTCGGGGTGGTTTCAGGATGAGTTAGCAGAAAATTGATTACAAGGTAAAGTGAAGTGTTTTCAATCTGTCTCATAACTAATAGGTTGAATAAATTATATACCTTGAGTAGATGTAGGTGATATGACTCCTGATCTAGATCCTAAGTGCATCATTGCATAAGCCATGTGGCACTTTTTGAGCCACACTTGAAATATTTTATTTCAATAGATTGTAGCACTGCTTAAACCATCTTGGTTCTTTGTTGTGGTGGGTTGTTCAGACACATTTCCAGAAGAGCCCAGACATGTCTGCCTCCTTTAAAAATTGTGGTTTATTTGGAAAATTCTCTCTGTTTCTGTGCATCTCTGTGAGTATCTAACCTACAACATCTAACTTCTTTAACAAGAAAACACCTCTGCCTTTATCAGTAGGGATTAGCTCACACTAACCACCTATGTTTCCCTTTTGCAACCATAGTATTATCATAATATTATGAAAAAAGTTATTTGTCTTTGTGCATCAAGGATCAAGCATCGGCCTATAACTATGTACTGCAGGTACCAACAAACAATTATTCTTCATGCCACAGGATAAACGCCTAGCTTTTACAAGCAGTCTAATGACTAGAAACTTTGCAACAAAGCCAAACAACAGTTTTTTTGTTTGGACTTCAATACAGTCAGTTCTACTGGAGGGGAGGCAGAGCTGTCACCTATATGAGTAATCTTAAATTTCAAGGACACCTTTATGTATCATGTAAAAACATAATATATGTTGGGACCAAACACATCACAGAAAGTCAAATATTCATCTAGTGTAATCTACCATGGTAGCAGTACTAACTTCAATAGAATGTTTTACTTTCATGATCATCTGAACTGGTCCAACAGTGATAGTTTTAAACATAGGCACAGCAAGGTTCAGGTTAAGACTGATGGAGAATTCAAAGGGACCATGGCTCTACTCTATAATGTGTTGATTTATCAGAGACCTGAGACTTGAGACAGAGGGTGAACTTTGCTTTCTGGCATCTCTTGCAGCCCCTAAAACCTGAAAAAGTAGTAAGCATTACCCTTCAGACATCTGCCCTGCTTCCTGTTTATGTCCTGACTTTTCTTATCCTTTTATTTTCTCCCTGAGGCAAAAAATAATCCTGTTTCTCATCTACAAGCTAGCAAAGGTTTGTTCCTCACACTGAAAAGCTGTCAGCTGGCTCTGATTAAGAATGACTTTATCAGGTAATAAGACAAGCATTCTCACTTGTATAAACTCTCAGAATAACCTTGCTGAGTAAAAACTCTGTATCACCCTAAGCCAATGAGAGTTTTCTCAGTTTTATTAGGGCCAAGACACAGTAGTAAGTATCTGTTCTTCATATTTATCCCATAATTGAAAACTAATTTTCTGTATGCAGCAAAATTGATGCCTCTTTCCACAGAAGAGAAATAATGCATCCTTTTTAAAATTGCATAATATCTCGTTGTTTGGACAACAAGGACAGCAGTGTTTGCTGATATTTTCAAGCACATGTGCTCAAAGAGGATCTTTGTCTGAGTGGTAAGGAAAAGTTCAATACAAAAGTCATGGTATTCCATTAGCCAGAGCAGATTTGGAAAACTCACTTCATAATTGGGTTATACTTCCTTAAGAGTCAGAACAACATTAAATTAGCAGTCTTCGAGAATGCTAAATGGATCTGTTCAAAGCTTTGTAAGCCAAAATTTTCAAAAACTATGAAAATATTTACACCAGGAAGGACATTCTAAATTTGAACAGTAGATATATAAAAATTAAGTAAAATGCAACATTTTACAGCTTCTCAGATTCTGGAAACAGGACAATCTGTAACTAAAACAGTCAGGAAAAACTTACTGCAGAGGTCACAATCCCAATTAAAAATTATATTTGATATTTCTTTTCATACTGAGCAGTTTTGAAAATAATTTACTGCAGTACATTAACCACAGTAGATCTGTTACTATTCTACAGTGAATCAGTAGAAAATTTGCCATTGGCCTCACAGAATGAGAAATGCTGTCATACTCTCAACTGAGAGGTATTAAAAAAAAGGAATTAAATTATTTTTAGCAAAATAATATAATGGAATGAAATGAAATGCAATACAGTAGAACAGAATAACTACAGCTGGAAGAGACATAACATAAATAATCCAGTCCAACTGCCTGACCCTTTCTGGGGTGACAAAAAGCTTAAGAGGGTGTTGTCCCAATGTCTCAAACACTGGCACACTTGGGGCATCGAGCACCTCTCCAGGAAGCCAGTTCCAGTATTTCACCCCTTTCTCAGTGGAGAATATCAACTCATCTGGTGAAGCTTTGAACCATTTCCATGTATTCTCTCACTGGGTAGCAGGTAAAAGAGCTCAGCACCTCCCTCTCTCCTTCCTCTTCTCAGGAAGCTGAAGAGAGCAATGATGTCACCCATTAGCCCCCTTTTTTCCAAACTAGGCAAAGCCAGAGCCTTTAGCTTCTAGTTACATGTGACAAAATATTAATTCACATTTAGAGTAAGTTAGCTTACAATCAAATTATTTTCCTAGGAAATCATATACATATCTTATAGAGTAAAATTCATTATTAGTTCAGATTAGTCATTTGATACAAACTCCTCACTTCTGTAAACAGTGAGTTTCCATTGAAGCCTTTTATGATGAAGAGATTTTTCAAGTAATTTGACTTCAGCCTTATGAGTCAGAAAGTCACCAGTGAGTCATATTTCAAATTTCATGAGAAATATCTTCCTATGGAATCAAGTGACAAGTGAGCTTTTAATTTTAGAATCATGCTGATACAAATTATAAAGTTTTGTCCTTTCTATGAACTTCCTCAGGACTGTTAATGTGGCTCAAACATACTAACACCTACAGCATGGAAAATACACCACATCTTTAAGGTGAAGAGTCCTCTGCTGGCCAGACAGCATGCAAGCATTCATATGCTGTGCTTTTGGCTCCAGCAGCCCCACTCATTGGCACTCAGTCGACATCAGTATCAGCAAAGACAGGTTTACAACCAGACAGGAAAAAAGCTGGAACACTTTGTTCTGCACATTCAACTGGAAGTGCTCTATTTTCTTCTATACAATCAAAATAGCATTTCTCCTGCTTCATCCTTTTCAAGAACACTAATACAAGAGAGATGACAACAGCATTTTCTGCAGCTAACAGCACCCTACTGCCTAAACGCTGTGCCTGCTAGAAACCAAGATCCTGCAGGTTAAACTTTTACCACATAACTTTTTGGCAGCATGGGATCATTTTAACCACCCTATCTACAGAAACATCTGTGGGTCTTTTTAGGTCACTTGTGACTGAAGGCTACAGCAGGGTGTATGTGAGCTACCAGTACATTTGACAAGGAGCTTGAAGAGCCAATGATCTCATCCCTTCTCTGACAGCACCCACAGGACCACAGTGTGAAGTCTTCCTCTTCACTGCTTAAATCTTTAAAGGCAGGATGGCACAGATCTGTCTGCCTCAAGCAGAGAAACAGTGACACAGGTACTGGGTACTTGGACTACTTACACGGGTTACTCTTCATGTGCAACTCTTCATCCCAGTTCCACACGTGGAACAATGGGGGACGGAAAGACAAGGCTGCTCTTCAGTTATCAGCCAAAAATGTGGACTTTTAGGAAAATGAGAAATATAACTTAGCTTTTCTAATGATACTACCAGCTTATGATGCTATAAGTGAGGAAAAAAAAAACAATGTTAAGCAAAAGAATCTGAGAAAATCTCCAGAAATTTAAAATCAAGCCATTTTTTGGCAGAATCATCTTCAAGGATTGGTGAACAGACTGACTCAGCCCAAGTTACTGTGAGTTTCTTGCTACCTCTGATCCTTAAACACAAAATTGCATGCTGTTTTATGTCCATTTACAAATCTGCCTACTTTTTCCTCACTTGGAATATTATTTTTCTCACAAAGAGTATTTCTTCCCAATTCTTCACTGCACATCAGTGAAAGAAAGAAAAACTATACATACAACAGAACAGTGGGAAAATGCCTTTGTCACCTTGTACTCTGTCATTCCCCAGCTGAGACAGGAGAAACCCAGCATTGTCATATGGACGTGAGTTAAATTATATGGCTTTGCCTCTAACGTTTAGAAAGAAGGAGGGCTAGAAGCAGGTGAGAAAATCACAAAGGTCAAGAAATGAGATCTAAAAATAACTTGCTATAAGGACAGTCATCCACCGGGGACTCCATCATACATTTAGTCATGGATATAATGCATAGGATAAAGGAAAATCAATTGACAGGCTGCGTGGCAGCAGAATAAGTATTCAGACCATTACGTTTTAATAAAGTCAAACAGGGTAATTCTCTAGATCTCACCTCACAGGCTTTAACTGTTAAGTTATCTTAAAATTTATCTTGCATGGTGTCTGTTGGAAGTATTTCTCCCAGCAGATATAGGCACAGGTGTCAAGCACCACCACACAGTATTTGACTCTCAATCAACATAAATCTATTATGCAAAATGATTTGTGCTTAATAAGTTGATGTTTGAATCTACGGTTTCTGCAACACACGCCACTCTGTCATCAGAAGCATGAAAATTCTTTACTCCTTGTTCCCAATGCTTTATTTTCTCTAAATCTTATGATTGCCTGAGACATAAAGTGTTAACAGCTTATGCAAAATAGGATGCATATGTCCCATACTGTAAGATCAGGGAAGGTCTTTGTGGCTCCAAGACAACCTGATGACAGGTCTGTGGGTTGCAAATATAATGTACTACTTCATCCATACAAGACTTTTTCCACACATTTATGAGTGTTTTAAGGAAAGAGAGGCTCAAACAAGCAATTTCTCATCTAGTAAAGATATCCTGGAGATGCCATCTACCAAACCCCCCACCTTGTGAAAAGAACAGATGTGGAGAAAGGCAGGAGGGAGAGAACAGGGCTGGAACTCCTACATATTTTTACTTCTCACAAGATCCTGTCCTCCAATAGTCTCGGAAATGAGAAGTGTTAGATGCCTTATCACACCCTCTTAATGCAATTTGCACAACATGTTGTACCATCTCTCCTTGAGTCTTCAATTTCACTTTCACCTATTAAGACCTATCTTTTCTTCTTCCATCAGTTCCAGTGTTTTCTCCTGCCAAGTCAAAGTTATCCACCCTTCAAATCTCTTTATTCCTCATGAAGTTGCAAAGGTATTTTTTATGTGTAGCTGGATCTCTGGCCCTACTATTCCACTTGAAAATGCAGAAAATTAATTTTGCCTCTCCTGATATTATTTTCCAACAGCCTCTCTCACTCTTGACATACAGATTTAGCTGCTTAGCCTTGGTATTCAAAGTATCTTTCTTTCTTCTCTTAACAACCTGGTTTCAATAGCAGGATCAGAGCCAGAAGCAACTTTCTCATCATATCTTCCACAGGTCCAGTTTCAGTTCCAGTTGTTGGAGTCTGTTGAGGACAAAAGTATTAGTTTTGGCTAAAGGAATAGCATTAGGGCCCACTAGATTTCCTGTGACAAGGTTTCCCTTAGTTCTAAAGCCTTCATTCTATAAAGGTTGATTTCCTTCTCAAGGACACAGCAGTGTTATACCAAGACAAATTTCTGTTTCTTAACATGGACAGGAGTTAAAATTTCTTCTTTTGCAATTTCTCCTTTCATTCTTTTTTCAAGGTATGGCCTGTGCTAAGGCTAAGGCCAAAGAAACTTCCCTTTGGGAACAGGTCCAGTTCTTTTTTCTCTAGTACCCTGAACTGGGCTTCCTACCACCTCCTTATTCCCAAGCAAACTTCAAACTTGAAGTTTATCTCAGAGCATTGGACCAATCTGTCAATCAAAGCTGGCTTCCAAATCTGTGGTCCACCAGGAAAGAACACGAAGGAAACTTCAACAATTTTTAAGTCGCATTAATTACACCATGGATGCAAGGACTGAACAATCTTCTTTCTGAATATATCGTCCCCAGTATACTGTAGGTTATGAATAATTTTCAGTCTCTTGATTCTCTGCAAATGCAGAGATTACTGAAAAAGAGGTAATGAAGCAAGCCAAGAGCTTTTCCATATGGTCTCCCAATGAAGTCCTGCTGTTATTTTGCCTTTAGGTGCCAGAAAGCAAATTAACTGCAAGCTTCTCTAAGTCTGAATTTCTTCCTTTTTATCATTTGAAGGCAAACGTCAAGGTATATTTTTGAAATACCAGGAAAACAGGAAATTGTACAGCATAAATTTAAGAGAAGAGATGAAAAGAAATTTAAATTATTATAACTATGAGACACTTCCAGAGCCCATGGATTACCAACAAAATAACCCATACTGGCTATATTGGCTGTGACAATGGGAGTAGACATTTTCCAAAAAGGAAGCAGTCTAAAGCAGAAATAGGTTTTAGCTAGGACAACTATGATTTTACAACCACAACAGCTTCTGTGTTTTATGAGACAAAAGGAAAATCCTTTTAAAACACTCCTTTCACACCTGAAAGAGCAAGCAGATCAGTTTTGAATAATTTTGGGATTAATAAATCATACAGAGAGCTCCATACAAAACAGTTGTGCTGTTGTGCAAAGACTCAAAGGATCAGAGCTGCTGTTTAACACAGATTCATATTTACAACAAATACCAGGGACAGAGGTCAGAGAACCTGTCCATTGAGGACCTTACCCAACAGAAAAGTTTAACAAAACAGTAGAACACAGTTGCCATATATGATAATAAAAAGAACAGCCTATTCTTTCTTTCAGTTAGCACACTTCCTTTACTTTTGTAAAGCAAATTAACAAATAAAATGCTACTAAAAACTGAATCATCTGATCTTTGCACTAACCAGAATGAACGTGTCTTCCAGAGAAAAGAACTGTTTGGGTCATCAGTAACAATAATATTTAAAGGGTGAACATTTGCTTACTTTTCACCAGATCAGAATCGTTACCTAATTTGTTCCCACTGCCATGTTTACCAGCATGGAAACAGAACACTGAATTTCTGTAAAAACTGAAATAGCCTGTTTGCCACTCATGTTGCTGCTGTCTTCTCGCCTAATGGTCACAGGTTTGATACTTCAAACGCTGGGTTGTTCTTTGGTCATAACGCGAAGACTAACATTTGTATAATCTCCAAAGGACTTTTAGCATGCTTATGACTTGTGCAAATATACTTTTGGGCTGCTATTCTTCCACTTATGCAGGAGGGAAAAAAAAGTTTTAATCTTAATTTCCTATCTCACTGACCCAGTTTTGAAACCATGATTTTGCATTTGGACAACGATCTCTGCAGCTAGATTAAAGAGTTTCATTAGTTTCTGTGGACAGGAGATTAGGCTCTTAAAGCTGGTCTTTGGGTCTTTGCTGAGCCAGCATTACTCTCTGGTTCGCATAGTCATCCGTAAGTTCAATTTTAAATGTTTTCTGGATACATTCCAGCACGAGCCCATGACTGGGGAATTAGGGACCACTATCCTGTAACAACTTGACCCTGCTGCCTCTTGCCTGGCAGTCTTGTGAGAGAAGCTGAAAATACCCAGATAGTCCCTTCCTTGTCCCAGACAGCATGGGAAAGCAGCTGCTGGATGAGTTATCTGTCATGCCTCCGACTTAACATCCCAGCCCATGCCATGGCAGTGGCATGCCAGAGCAGGAAGCAGGTGGCACATTTCTGCAGGAAGCACTGGTGCCTTGGCAAGTGCATTGCAGACAGCAAGTCTGATCATCCCAAGCATGTGGCCACAATTCCAGGCCCCCCGACCATCACTTAAAGAGGCTGTGCTATTCCTGCAGGTGCCCCTGGGCAACAGCTTGGGAAGCAAGTGTTCTGCCATATGGGGCCCTGGGAGGGAGCCACTGCTGAAGATACGTTTGGCACGTAGGCCTGCTCTTGGGGAAGAGATTAAAGAATTCTGCTATGAGAGGTGAGGAAGATGAGATACCCACATGGAGTCTCCTCCTGGAGATATCTCCTGGACAGGCTCAAGAACCGCCTGGATGCAATTTTGTGCAATGTGCTCTAGGGACACCTTTTTTGAGCAGGGAGGATGGACGGGATGACCCACTGTGGTCCCTTTCCAACATGACCCATTCTGTGAGTCTGTGGTTCTGTGGTAGGCCAGTAGCAGCAGATTGCAGAAGAGAAATCTTGAGAATCAAATCTGATTTCCAGGATGAAGGGTGCAAAAGACTGCTACAACACCAGGAACTGAATTACCATGAATGTAAGTCTGACAGGACATTACACTTGAGAGGTGGCTAAGGAGAGTAAAATGATTCAGTTCACACTCAAATGTCTGTATTTCACCATCCCTGCAGGAATCCACATGAACATGGTTTCTGTCCTTTCAGCTGTGTGCAAGAGGCCACCAGTGGTGACTAGAGGGAAAATGTTCGTGACACAGCCATGACAGCAGACACATACGAAAAACAGATTTCAGGAGGGCATAGAAATAATAAAATATAGTAAATAATAACCAGTTTGAACATAAATTAAAAAAGAAAATGCAATGTTTTCTTCATGAACACCTTTACAGTAACAGTAAAGGAGTAGTATCCCTAGATGTGCTTGAGTTACACTATGCATTTGTCTCTCTATTGCACACTGATTTCCTTCTAAATATAGGAACTTTCTTCCATAATGGCACTACTTAGTCCACAAAGGGAACTGACTTCTTAAATTTTATCCAGAAATAAGACTATAACTACATTCTAAATAGCAAATAATCACAGTGGAATGAGCTAAAATTTCTACATAGGAATGAGATTGCAAATATTTGTGAAATAGAGGAATTAAGCAGAAGAATAAATTAATGATTTGCACTTAGAAGCAGAGAAGCTGTGGTTCTAAACCAAAATTCTCTTGAAAATTTAAGCTCTATACTGTTTAATTGTACTGCATGATGCCCCAAAAGGAAACCAATTATTAACACCACGCTTTATTGTCTTCTAGATATATTTACAGCATACATACTAAACTGCCCTGCAGAAAAGATTGACAATCTGGGGCTTTGGTAAGAAAAACAAATTCGAAGATATGTCTTGATTATTTTGAGCTTTTGAGTATTAATAAACAAGCTTCTCACATTTCTGGAGTCACTGAATACATTAGTTACAGAGTTACAGCTTGCTGTCTATAGGCAAAAAACACTGCCATTGACCCCTTAAATTTGCTGTCATTAATTAAATTAATTCCTAACTGCAAATGCAGGTATACAGTTTCTGCAGGACTTCCTTAATTACCTAGCTTAATAACTGTTTTCATCAAAACTTCAGTCTGCTCAACCTCAACAATAGCTGCCTAACAATAGTTAGGCAAGAATTCAGTGAAACAACATCCAGAAGAATGACATGTAGACCATCTGTGAGCCACAGAGCAATCTCATTGAATTCACTCCCCTGGTTAATAAAGTACTAGATCTCTTTCCTGGAAAGACTAATAGCATTTAGAAAAAAAAAAAAACAAAAAAACAAAAAAAAACAAAAAAACTGAATACAGAGATTGCAACCTTTAAATGTCATTCTCAAGCCAAAGAGATGCTACCAAATTCACATCACAGGAACTTCATTTGTGGTACCATTTTACAGTCACTCTGTCATCATGTGTTTTAAAAAACTGCAAGACTTTGTAACATCATGTAGCACAAGCATCAAATCAGTACAAACTGTGGTAGATGAAGAAAAAACAAACAGTAGGCAACAGCAAGCAATGTAAGTCTGTGTCTCAAGTATCTCACAGTAGCCTGGGTGCAGCCACTCAGGCACTTTGATTTGGAAACTGACTGCTGAGGTGGCAGGAGACCAGCATGGCCATCCTGCTCTACTAGGCTGCAGGAATCCCCACTGCTGGGAGGATCACTCCTGGCGGTGTATGGCAAGGGAAAGCAGTGCCTGAGGCATCAGCAGTCCTTTGGGATACTAGTTAATACAAAGAGACCACAGAAACAGTGGGATTAAAAACGGGACCTCCTCATTACTCCAGATGTGCAAGTAAAGTGAACATAAGGAGCCTTCCCGCTCAGTATTACACATCTTTTTCAGATGCAAGGGACAAATCACCATTTGGAAGAACTTTTGTCATTGCTAAAGGCAATTAGCAGCAATTCAAACATGAGAGAAATGCAGAGAAATCATACTGACATATTAGGACAATACTGGCATCCACTAGATTTTAAAAGATGCCATGCTTGGGGGCTTTTTGTGATATTTTTGTTTATTTGTTTGATTAGTTTGGTTTGGTACTTTTTCTTTCTGTAAAGAAGTGTTTCCTTTTGAAACAAATGTTTGGTGCATCTCTGACATTTTGTCAACTAAGACCACAGTAGAGACTGTGATTTATTTCTAAAGAAAAATGGAGAAAGTATTGTTCCCACTATTCCTAACTCTAAGTTTTTGCACTCAATAAAATAATTTGTTGGTGCAAGAAATAAGAAAATACAAGAGCATTTTAGTCCAGTAGAGTCTATGCTCTACCAAGGGCTAGGTAGCAGAGGCCTTCTGGTTCTGTCCAGGTTCCCATATCAGGATATCAGAGTTTCTGCAGTACACTCATTTATGTTACAAGAAGCAGTACAAAGCCTACCTCTTCTCAAATAAAGGAGCAGCCAAAAGAATAAGAAAATTATATCTTATGAGGGAACTAAGAGGAGTGTGGGAGAAAGAGCAAGAACAGGCATAGCCTTGTCTATGAAGGACTTAAAAACAAACAGTTGCAATGTCAGGCAGGGAACACAGCTGGGCAAACTGCATGGCCTTTGAGAGAAAATCTAGGAGTCAGTAGAATAGTTTATAGACTGGGGACAAGAAAAGACTCTTGGAGAAACTGGTTAGCAACAGTAACTCTGAAAAAGAGCTTTCCTTTGGTCCACATCGAATGTAGGTTGAGCAGTCTTGGGCACACACACACACACTCCACAGAAGACTGAACTTCCTCTGCTGTCTCTGCTGCCACTCTGACCTAGGACTGTGGAAAAGCAGCTCCTTCAAGGGGATGCTTTGCCCCTTTGCCTTTTGCAGGCAGCTGAAGCAGCAGATCATTGGGTTTCATGATAGCGACTTTTCCATCCAACCACAGCATCATCTTTTGATTGCTACAGACCTAAGCAAGGCTTCACCAATTAACAGTGTGATTATATAAGCTTTTTCAGACCATTACCAGCATAATGGGTTTCTGCTGTAAATTTCTTTTGGTTTATTTTTAATAATTTTGTCCCCAAATTCTGGCTTTTTAGATATCTATCTCAAAGTAAACCTCCCAACCATGTATTGGTTTGAAATTCCAATCCCTCAATATGTTTAAGCTTATTCACAAATGTAAACATATACTTCACTCAACTGGAATCTTTACTGAAGCAGAAATGCAATTAAATTTGCAAAACTCACTAAAAAGAAACCCTGTACATTTCACTGATGCTCTTGTCTTAACAACAGTTGTCAAATTCTAAAATACCTGTGTCTTACAGCAAACCAGTATTTTTTTCCACACTTCACCAGTTTTCAGGATTATAAATTCTGCTATAGTAAATACTATTCAAACATGAGACCAGATGTCTTCATGTTTGCAATATATTCTTTTGGCAGAGCTTGCCAATATACAGTCAGTTGTGGAAAATCTGATAAGGAATGCTTTCGTGTAAGTTTACCTTGGTGTCTGTGTCAGCTCAGGCCATTTGAAACCTCATGGTTTTAAATTAGGTACCCAAAGGTCCATTCTGCTCACTATATCCTAACAGACTATCTAACTCACATGCTAATTTAGCTTCTATCTCTCACTCCTTTTATAGGATCACAAAACCATTCAAGAATAAGATCTCTGAGATCATCGAGTTCAGCTCTTAATCTAACACCGCCACCTACTCCACTAAATCCCCAAGTGCCACATTTACCTGTCTATTACATACTTCCAAGGATGGTGACTGAACCAATTCCCTATTCCAAGCCTGTTCCAGTATTTGACTACCCTTTCAATGAAGCAACTTTCCCTAATATTGAATCTAAACCTCCCCTGATAAAGCCTGAGGCCATTTCCTGTTGCAATGTCACTTGTTACCCAGGAGAAGAGGCCAACCCCCACCACTCCTTCAGGCAGTTGTACAGAGCTGTAAGGTTTCCCTTGAGCCTCCTTTTCTCTTGTTCTCCATAACCAGCTCCCTCAGCTGATCCTCATCAGACTGTGCTCCAGAGCTTTCACCAGCTCCATTGCCCTTATCTGGACTCGCTCAATGACATTCTTGTAGTGAGGGGCCCAGAACAGGACACAGAACTCAAGGCGTGGCCTCACCAGTGCTGAGTATAGAAGGACAATCACTGCCCTGGTCCTGCTGGCCACACTATTTTCTGGTACAGGCTAGGATGCCACTGGCCTTCTTGGCCACCTGGGCACACTCCTGGCTCATGTTCAGCCATTGTTGACTAACACGGCCAGGTCCTTTATCTCTGGGCTGATTTCCAGCCACATTCCTCCAGCCTGCAGCTCTGCATGGGGTTGTTGTGACCCAAGTGTAGGATCTGGCACATGGCCTTGTTTAACCTCATACAACTGGCCTTGGCTGATCAATCCAGGCTGTCCAGACCCCTCTGCAGAGCTCTCCAGCAGATTAACTTGGTGTCATCTGCAAACTACAATGCACTGGATCCCCTCATCCTGATCATTGATAAAGGTATTAAACAGGACTGGACCCAATACTGACCCCTGGGGAACACTACTAGTGACTGTTCTCCAACAGGATTTAACTCCATTCACCACAATGGAGTTGTGGTGGGCTGGGCCACCCAGCCAGCTTTTTAACCAGTGCAGAGTGCATCTGTCTGAACCATGATCAGCCAGTTTCTCCAGAAGAATGCTGTGGGAGACAGTGTCAAAGGCTTTACTAAACAAAAAACATCCACAACCTTTCCCTCATGCACAAAACAAGTCACTCTGTCATAGAAGAACATCAGATTGGTTGAGCAGGACCTGCCTTTCCTAAACCCATGCTGGCTGGTCCTGATGCCCCGGTAGTCCTGCATGTGCCATATGATGGCACTCAGGTTGATCTGCTTCATGACCTTCCCCAGCACTGAGGTCAGGTTGACAGGCCTGTAGTTTTCCAGATCCTCCTTCCAACCCTTCTAACAGATGGGCATCAACGCTGGACAACCTCTGGTTGTCTAGGACCTCTCTTGTTAGCCAGGGCTGGCAAATGATTGAAAGAGGCTTGGTGAACTCTTGTGCCAACTCCAACAGGAGAACCTAATTGTGTTAGTTTAATAAAAGGGTTTAACTGCTATGTTGCTTTCACATTTGCAGGGAGACAGGGCTGACAGCAGCACAGGAAGAACTATAATATCTTCATTTGCGAAAAGGAAGAGCACTGCTAGAAACTTCCCAAAATCAGGCTGAGTGCAATTCTGGATGACAAGTGAGTATGACACTATAGCATGACCCTCACTAAATTCTACATTTCAGTCCTTCAGAGGTGAGAAGGAGCCTCAGCTCATGCCCAGCGTGGGCTTTAATAAGGCTTCTAGTGTCCTGGAATCCTGGAGAGAAACCTTGAGGACCATTACCTCATTGCCTGATTGAGCAGGCATCTGCAGTTTTCACACCTTCTTTCACAGTTACACATAGCTTCATTATCCTTCCTTACTTCCTCCAAATGAGTTTTGCAATGAATTCAAAATGACATAACACGGACAGGCAAAGAAAAAAATCCCTGAGCTTAGAGGGAAAAGAAACATGAATGGGACTGGGAAAACTAGATTTTAACATGATGGGCTTACTGCCTTAAGTGGATCTGATAATTATTAATGTAGAAGTTTGTTTCTTAGATTCAAACATTTAAATACAGTTTTGTCTTATACCCTTGGTATATTTATTACAAAAGCTCAGAAGGGATCTTTTGTTAGAAAGATCTGGGTTCAAGAAATTTTTGTTAGAAAGATCTGGGCTAGAAAAAGGGTTCAAGAAACCAGCTTTTTCAAGGGAACACGTCCGTTTACGATTGGTTCAACTGGTTAAGCATGTTGCTAATAAAGCTGCAGCTGTGATTTTGATCCCTGTATAGGCCATTCACTTAAGAGTTGGACTTGATGACCCTTGTGTGTCCCTCCCAACTCAGAATATTCCATTATTCCACTTTTACCTCAGGAAATGGCCATGTCCTACACAGGTCTATCAGTTCAAGAAATCCCTTTTCTCCTGGTGAAGGGTATAGAAAGGAAGAGCAAACAATTGACCTACAGAAAGATGGACCTATAAGCTTGTATGCACATATATAAAATACAAGACCATGTATGAAAACCCATTGAAGTCCATAAAAGTTCTACATGCTGACGCTCATATCAAACCTATCCCACTATCAAACCTAACCCACTGCTTAGTGTGACAGCTGTCAAGCTGTTCACACATGAGAAACTCACTGTATTTACCAGGTTTAGCTGTGGGGATTTTTAAAAGCAGACTGGCACGTATGAATCAAACAACTGTTGAAATATAAGTCTCCATGGACACATGCGTATCTAATGCATGTAGGGAGTGAAGACATTTTCTAGACATTATTGACAGACCAACTGAACATGAAACCTTAACTTTCAAAAAAAGCTTTTGGAACAGATTCAAAGCAGCAGCTTAATTAGAGGTACTTTTGCCCTGTGACTCCTATGGCAACAGGCTGTGTCCTGCCTAGCACAGCAGGAACTGAAATCTGACATTATCAAACAGCTATTTACCAGCCCATATAAAATGAACTGACATGGTTAACTTGACCTACACAGACCTGCAGTCAAGAAAATTGGAATACCTTTTACTCTTAAATTCAGCACAGGTGACCAGCAAATGCTGTAATTCTGTTATGGAGTGCAGTGGTGAGTCAATATCTACTTAAGAAATGTATTTTAGTGTTCAGCTGAACGACTTCTGGAATATGGTGTCCACTATTGATTTTCACATTTTTGAGAAGGAAAAATCAGTTCAGCTAAAGGAAATTTAGCTGAAATTCACATGTCCATGAATGACATTCTCAGAAGCTACTGTCACATACTTTATTCTAACAATTTGTACAATAAAGTCTTCTGTACAAAGTTTAGTCACACTTAGAACTGTTGCACTTTATTCCAACAACATCTACTAAAATATAGAAATTATATATTTCTCAATAGTTTCTTTCTCTTTTCTAGTCAGACGGACAGTACACTCTCTACATTTCAGGCATATTAGCTGACTTCCAAGGAGAAGCCTGGTAATGTATGCAGTTCTTTACATTTTACATTCTTCTTTCATCTCCAGTGACCAGGGTTAAGCAAAAAAGAATGAATATTATAGACAGACTATAAAAATGAAATCTTTGCTTCAACCTGGCACACAAAATTTCTTAAATTTGTTTTCCTGGGATTAATACTGTTTATCTTTAAAGTGCAATACAAGGAGCACTTCACGCTTCTGTACCTAAAATTACTCTTATTAGTCACATCTCTGAAATTATGTAACAACTGAAACTGTGTTGTAATAAATTCAAGCAATGCTGAATGACTAAAAGTCAGAAACCACTTGCTGTGTGGATGGCTAATAGAAAAATGAAATGCAATAGAAAAATGAAATGCAAGGTGCATTTCCATAGCTGCTGAGGTCTTTACTCTTCTTTAATAATCATCTGCTTCTCCAAGACATACAGGGACTTTATACCAGATACCAGCAAATAAGGAAAAGATGTTGTCTTGGTACTTCTCTGACCAAAATTCTGTATTTCTCAGTGCAAAGATATTTAGCCTGTAACTTAGAAATTCCTAGGAATTTAAGCATAATATCTGTACAGTACTGAAAACAGAATATATAAATGTGAAGATTGCGCATTGAGAACAGACCACTAAAGTTAAGTCTGGTTAAATATTCTCCAGTTCCTGGAAAAACTCTGCAGTTCCATGTTGACCCCCTTTATTAGTTTTACTTGTATCACACAACAGCAGGAGATGCCCAGTCATGATTTACAGGCTTCCAGGAGCTCTCCTGGCTGCCAAGATCTTTCAAAGACGATTGTGAGCAGCCACTGCTAGGTGTTCACCAGCTTTCTCAGCACTCATGGATGTATCCCATCAGGAGCCATGGACTTATAGATATCAAATTTACTTAAGATGTTCTCTAACCCAATTCTCCTTGAACAAGGGAAAATCTTCCTTCCAATATTTCTGTACCCTGGTCTCCTGGGTTGGAGATTCTTAAGGGCTGCTCTTGTCAGTGAAGGCCGATGCAAAGATAGTGCTCAGTAACTCTGCCTTCTCTGCTTTCTCTTGCTTAGTAGCATGTCTGCCATATCCTTTGCTTTTTTCTTGTTATTGAAGTATTTGAAAGCCATTCATTAAATTAAAGACCATTCACTTCAATAATATTATTCTGAGCTTCGTTAACAGAAAAATATAACTACAACACTTAAAGGTGGTAAGGTTTTTTTACATCCTCTGCTTAGCAATTTGTCCTCCCAAGAGCAACAGAGGAAAAACACCAGTCCCAGTCTAAGCAAACCATATTCCCTGTCTGGCTCACAAACAGGACAGCAATGGAACACCAAAGCATGGCACACCCAGGGCAGTTTAGGAATTGTCTTTGAGATACTTGTTTTATTGAGAAACTCTTCCTTTTCTTTGGGACATCTCTCTGGAAAAAGGCCAGGAAAATAGAGAGCCAAAGGCCTTTCTAATGGATGTTTTTGTAAAAAAAATATATGTCCATAAAGTTATTGAATAGAAGACACTGACGTCATTGTCATGTCATGTTACTCCATTTGGCAACACCATCCAGAATAAGTCACTGTATGCTTGGTACTGGATCTGTATTTGTCTCTGCTGAAGTGTATGTTCCTTTACTATTTTTTCCTATATAGTTTAGTCTACTGAAACTAATGAAGTTTAACTCTATAAAAAATCCATGAAAAAGTAGAACTTTTAACCATGGCCTCTGTTTAGTTTGTGGGGTTTGGTTTTGTTTTTTTTTGTTTGTTTTGTTTCGTTTGGTTGGTTGGTTTTTTTGTCTGAGGAACTTTTACTGCATAATAACCAGTTTTCATTTGGATCATGTAAGCTCCCTCGGCTTGTCTTTCAACAGAGTGAGCAAACAAGGAAAACAAAGGTGAGTTTTTCACTCTTCCATCAGACATGGTCTACATAGGCTACCTAATTTGAGTCCAGAGTTCTCACATAATGGTGCGAATTATGTTGCAAAGCATAAAGAAACTGAGGAAATGAGGGTTTTTGCAGTTAGCCTTGATGCCCTCAGACTGTGAACAGCTTTGGCCAGAGGGGATGGTCTGGCGGTTTCCAAGGGAACTGCGGAACTGGCCACCTTGGACACGTTCCTGAGCACATCTACCAGCCAAACCTGGCGCGAACTGAGCTTTGCAATTCCTTTTTCTTCTCTGCAGCTCACCCAGCCCTTTACAAACTGAGGCAAGCAGCACTTCTCCGCTCTGCATGGTAGGTAGGGGAGAGGCCTCAGCAGCTGTTAAGACGCTGATAAAAGTGCAAGGGGCGGACTAGATGGGGGACAGCTGCAGGCAAAGCACCTTTGACATTTGGAACTTCCCAGAAGGGCAAGTGCTGCACTGGCGAGGAGACCATCAGGAGGACGAGAGCGGAGGGCCTGTTCGGGGGAGCCCGCAGCGCCCACCGCCCAGCCGCCCTGCCCCGCCCTCCGCCATCTTCCCGCGCCCCCTCAGGCCGCCATCTTGCCCCGGGGCGCGGCAGGCGGTGCGCGGGAGAGGGGCGCCACCTGGCGGCGCGCGCGGGAAGCGCCGGGACTGCCCTGAGGGGAGGGGGCTGGAGGCAAAACGTAATAAATAATAAATAACCGTCAGCAATAAATACAGCCTTGCTGGTATTTCAGGCAGCTGCATGTTAGTTTTTACTGAACTAAATTTAGTATCTGAAGAAAGAAGAAAAAAACATCGCCCACGGTTGTAAATTATTTTAAATTGAGTATTTTACGACAAACAATGGGCTTTAGTTTGTACTTAGCAGACGGCTGTTGCAAATTTCTGTAAGCACCATTTACTCCTGGAAACAGAGCAGTAACTCCCGAGTTCTGGCTCCCATATCAGACGTAGCTTCAGTTGTTTGGATTGGAGTATTTTAGCTGTAATTCTGTCAGAAAAAAAAAAAAAATCCTGCTGAGGAAACCATGAAACTAGTCCTGGAAATCAGGTGATTGTTGCATGATTGATAAACTCTTGACAGGCATTTCTGGATTTCTCAAATGTGGTTCTTAGTCATTCCCTGGAAAGCCTGATGTATCAAGTAGCAAGTTCAACATTTTTCATATTTTTGAATATTTCTCCTTGTTGTTATTTGTTTTCTGAAAAGTAAGGACATTGATCCGGTTTGTTTTACGTTGTTTTGTTTGGACAAATAATTTGCCTCCTTAATTCTTTATTGTCAAATTTTTGGTGGTGATACATCCCCTAATTTTGTTGGCTTGTGATGTGTTCTTCAAGCTGGTGTTGTCACTGAAAGAAAAAAGGCTTCATGATATGCACTTCCTTCCCAGTTATTTAATCCAACATGCTACTGCATACTCTAAGCAGCCCAGTGCTCTTAAGAATCTGTGAGCTGTTAAGAATTATGTGGATATTTAACATTTGCATCGTGGGTACTTTAAGGCACTCCTACTGCTGATCTTGTAGGCATCATGTTGATTAAAGAAGCAATGAATTATAAGAATTTTTTATGCACTACAGAGGTGGTTTGTGGTTTTTATTATTCTCTCATAAAAGTTCACAAGAGCTGCATTTACTAGAAAGAATTGCATTTGTGTTTGTGTTTCTGTAGGGTGATTTTTTTTCTGTTTTAATCCTGAGATGTTTGGTGTCACCAAAATATGTTGATTATGGTTACTCTTCCTTCTCCAGTATTTTGTATTTCTCAGTCCGTACAGAAGATGATATTCATTTACTTATTGGCTGGTGTGGTTATGTGTAAAACCCCCCAATGGATAGGATTCTGTATCCACTTTTATGTATGTCCAATAGAACTGCATAAAATTTATTTTGTGACTCCTTGTTTGCATTTTTAAATGAAATAATTTTTATCTCCCTGTCTGCAATGGCTTTATTGACTGTTACTATTGCAAACCTCCATGGAGAAATTTTACATCCTTGCGTTCCTCCCAATGGGTAAATAGAAGTAACAAGGGACTAGAATAAGGTCTTCAAATACTAAGCATACCAGTGAGAGCTGGAAGTGCTATTGATTCAGAATACCAAGAAAGTTAGTGGACTTCTGTTAATGAAACCAAAAGGGAAAATTTCTTAGTAATTTTCAAGTGCTCAAGCTATGCAGAATTCCAGTCTGTTTCAGCACAAGTGTCTTGCTGCCCAAGGACTGAATTAATGCTCTCAGCAGGTCTCCTTGTGATCTGGTAAAGCAGGGAAGAGAGTTTGTTCTTAATTCGGCACTGCTCACAGTATATAACTTCTTCTTAAAAAGCAAGACCCAGAACTGATATGAAATTACTAAGTAATACAACATCTGGAGCAAAGAGGACTCTTGGAAAATGTCTAGGGCTGCAGCTTGAGCTCTTATAGGGAAAGGAAATGGTGTGTTTCACAGGCACTAAAAACTGGTTTCTAGAAAGGAGTAAAAATAGATAAGGACAAAAACTTACTTACTATCTGTGTTATTAATGCCCTAGTTGGAAGCAGGAACTCCTGATTTAAAATCAATATTGAGATCCCAGAAGTTGAAAGTTTTGCTAAGAATCCCTGGCATTTGAACTAATTTTTTAGAAAAGGAACAAAGGTATTGTACTGCATACTGAATTATATTTAATGCCAACTCACAACATCTGTCTATAAACGCATATGCACGCACCTAAAAGAGTCCTAGTTATTCTTATTGTTGTTCTTGCTCTATAGCATGACTAATTTTTCATGTGTTGTTGCACATAGTTTCTAGAGAGTAAAATGAAGGGTCAAATACATAGCCATTTTTTACAATTCATGAGGATTTCTAACCTGAACATTTTCTTGCAAGACTTATGTTGAATACTAAAGTTTTCATATGAATTTTAAAAACTTCAGTGTGCAAATACATTTTATAGTTATAAAACATACCTAACCTTAGAACTGAGCAGCTAATACAGCTCAGCAGCAATCAAACCTTTGTAACGTATTTTTTCCTAATATCTAGTTTATGATTTAGTCATTACCCTGCAGCCTTTCTTCAAAAGTAGGAAAGTTGAAGGGCAAAGTTCAGCAAATTACAGTAACACAGAACAGGTCGAGGACAGAGTTGTTTCTCTGGTGGGCTGGCCAGTAATATTATATTAGTACTATGCCATCTGCATTTTCAGGTTGCAGAAAGTCTTGGATGTAGCCCACGAGGCCATTCGAAATCTGTCCTAATAAGGATACCGATTTCCTTTAGGTTTTCACTGGCATCCTTGGAGCATTTTAATTTCATTCACCTGAGTCAGTGGTAACAGCCTCTGGATATGTTACTTCCCACCTCTCTGTTTCTTTTCCCCAATGAGTTTTGGTCTGTTTACATTAAAAGATTTCCCTTAGTTATAAACTGTGGCAGATCCCTCAACTGAGACTAGGATATGAAATTTTTAAACTTGAATTTTTGAAATGGCAGCCCTAGGGATTGAAATACCAGGATCATTTAGTTACTCAAAAAAAAGCAAGCCTGTATATGTAGATGAAACATGGCTTCCTTTGCAAGAGCATTGAGGTCCGTTCTGTTTGTGGTAAATCAGCATGAGGCATTTGAAAGTCCTAATTTAAGTAACCATCATAAGTAAGTTTATGTTAAATGTCTGCATGAGTGCAGTAAGCTGCCTCCTTGGCATTGTTTCCGGAGGGATTTAGTAGAACTGTACTGCTATCACTGAACTGTGCTTATAGAGAGGTGCAACATGCCATAACACGGTTTCAATAGCAGCCAAATTACTATCCTTTCCAAGTACTGTTGTTTTCTGTAATTAAATGTGATGAGTCTGAGCTGTTTGTTCTGTTTTTTTTTTTTCCTCTGGGACAAAGGGTTTCATATGTTTGTTTTCACTCTGATGCCCTAGGAACTTCAAAGCAAATAATAAAGGGTTGCTACTTTCCTGCCTCATCTAGTTACTGAAATTACACTCATTTTTTTCTGTACCGCAGTGCTTCCTAGATCCCCTGTAAATTCACTTTCCATTAAAGAGAAAGTCAGACACATATATCCCTTCCACTAGTCCCCATCTCCTAGTACTCATTTTCCTAATTTCTGCAGAAAATAACACTTAGAGTAGGTGGTGCTGACAATCTATTAAGCAGGTTAAGTCTCTCTTTTTCTTACTCTTTTTTCCAGCTAAATGAAACAGTTTAGAGCCAAAAACTGAGGTGTTTTAAAATATATTACCTTTTTTTAAAGAAAAGGCTTTTGGATTAGAAAAATACTGGCAAGAGAATTTAAACATTCCCTAGCTAGTATTAGAAATAGCCAACCCAGAGATGAAAAGTATCCTTGTGCCCAAATGAAAAGGGAAAAGAAGACCCTAAGATATCCTGTGATAGTCTTCCTAATGAGTTTCACAGGTCACCATTTAAAATGGCATCTTTTTCTCACCAGCACAGAAGCATCGGAGTACCCTGGACATTCAGGTTCTCATGCACACTATCTCACCTTAAATGCAGAATACATTAACATCAGTTGCATTTCAGGGTCCACAGAAATTAGTCCCTTACAGCCCGTGTGTTTACATGCAAAAAGAAAAATGAGCAAGTCTCATGATCCCTGGGAAGCAAAACTTCAGGAGTTGAGAGAAGAGCAGTTTCTTTCCTGGTTTTCCCTGTATGGCATATCTAGTTCACCTACCCTGTCTGCCGATAGACTCGTTCTTTAATCCTGTTTGACAATGGTAGGAGTTTTATCCTACTTCACACTTGGAGGGATAAGAATTATGTGTATTGTTCTTCCAAATGTGTTAGTTGCATTTCTAACTTTTCCATGAAGTATGGAGCAGTTTATGCAGCTTCCATGGGATATAAAGACTAATAAGGTAGGTTTCTCCTTCCCACTGAAGTACTGAGAACAAAATATATGTAAGTTAAAGGTCATCTCCTCATAATGGAATAAGCACCTGGGGCATGAGAAGAAGGTATGCCTCATCATTTTAATGACTAGTGAAAGAGTGATATTATGATCCAATACAACACTTGGTCATGGTCAAGCATTAACAAAAACTTATCAGTGGTAAAATATTAAAGTGCCAATATATGTTTTATAAAAATATCTAAAACCACAGCCGGTCTGAAGCAGATACTTTGAGCAGGGGTGTGATGTGAAACTGGATATGAAACTAAATCAGTTATAATACTGCTCATTTTGAAATACTACTGAAACCACTGATAATCCAAAGATAGTGATAACGTCTGTGTTTCAAGTTAATGATGCATAGAATTCTATCCTGTCTGAATAATTTTTTACTGAAACAGAAAGAAATGAAAATATTATCTTGTTTGTAAAGTCCTTCACAAAAACCCATATTTCCAATTAGAAATAGTTTGGCAAAAGATCCTGTAGGAGGGATATCTCTGTGAGGTTTTGAGCGAAGCATTTACATTTTTCTTTCTGGCTAGAATTTTATTTTATTGCATACTTACTCCTGAACGTTGTTTTTATTTATTTATTTATTTTTAATACTTCTAAAGTTTTTTTTCCCCTCCAGCATTATAGCTGAGGTATCCATGTCATTGAGCAAGGACAGAGTGCTCCACAAGGCAGGGATATCCAGGCAGCAAGGCAGGCAGAGTATTGTTACCCCAAAAAGAGCCAGGTTCTACAGTGCCAGAGGAGGACAATAATGACAGATCTGTAGATAGTCTTCAGCCAAAAGTGGAGGTTAACAGATGAATACATGGTGATGAGATATATCCAAGGTCAAGCCAGGAGGTCAAATCCATGTGCTCAGAGTCAGGTTTCAGATCAATAGGGTTCCTGGCCAGGTGTGGGCATAGGTGCAATATAGCTCTGGCAGAAAACAAGTGTGAGAGCCCAGCCTAAGAGCAGATCCTGGAGAAAGGTGAGGAGTCCCTGCAAGGGCTTCTCAGGCGACACTCCTGCATGTGGCTTTGTGGCTGGAGAGCTGCACTGTCCATTTTGGCCATGAGAGCAGGTGGATAGCTTCCAGGAGAGAGGAGCATGCTCAGGGAGCATAGCCACTTATAACCCATGTCAGGATTGTGCCTCCTTTTTATTACTTGCTTTACACATAACACATAAAAATTAGATATTTTTTTCAGAACTAAGTATCAGGAAGCCATGTGGAGATTCAGTGGACATCAGGCCTCTGGTTGCTATTTATGTCTTTGAGAATCCCCTTTTGGAATTTTAAAAACCAGGGAATTATTTTATAAGAACTAAATTATAAAGGAAGTGAAGGGTCTGGAAGAAATGTATAAGATGAGAAGATACAGCTCAATTCCTAACTAGTATTTGACAGAGCAGAGCACTCAAATACTTTATGGTAGAATCATCTGACATATCATGCTTCTTGCCAACCAGACTGCACTAGAAATCGTTAAGGATTCCACTTTGGAGTGTACTCTCTGAGGGGACAGGGATATCAAAAAATAGGAGAACAAGCAATTAGTAGTAGACCTAGACAATAGGAAATTGAAATAATGGAAAATATAAATCCTCTTTATAAATACGACTTCATATTCTCACATTTCTCCTTGCAGTAGGTTCTCAAGTTTTCCATTCTGGAACTAGCACATCATTGGGAAAAGCGAAGACATGTGCAAGGGATTTCAGTTAAAGTGAGGCTGAGCCCTAAATCAGATGGTAGTTTCATGTGGCTACAAAGGATACTTTATTTTATTCCCAGCAGGTATGTCACATCAGGTATTTGGGTTTCAAATCAAACCAGTTTTGTTTTCTGTCTCTTCCTTTCAGTCACCATTTGAGCCACTATTTCTTGTGTCAAAGCTACAATGAAAATGGTAGATTGATCTCTGAGTAAAGCGTTTTCTGACGGAGTGTTTTCTGACGGAGGAAAGACATGTCTGACTTCAGCAGCAAAAGTAATGTACCCAAAAAACCAGAGAATCCTGAATAGCAGAGAAATCTTTTCAGGTTCAGTAGCATACAAAAATCTTCTTCTTCTCCCACTAGACTACTTCTGACAACTAGTCAGTCACTAAACATTCTACAAAATGGCATTATGCCAAACTGGGCATTTATGAAGTTCACTCCACTCGAGGCACAGATTAAAACAGCTCCTTGAGACAAAGTCTCCATCAGCAGAAAGACTGTGATGTTAAAGAAAGACTGATTTTTACTTTTCTCTGTAACTGACATATATTTTAATTACAGAATGAGAGTGCTTGCATGGTAGTGATCCCAGGCTGCATTTACAGTCACTTATTTGCATGCAAAACTCCAAGGACAAAGTGTTAATACTACAGTTGAAATATCTGTTCTGCTTTTATTTTTTTTTTTCAATCTGCCTTTATTCCTGTGTTGTGTTACAGAAAATAGGATGATCCTCTTTTCCCAGTAAAGAAATGCGAGAATGCATTTGGGTGAGGCATCTTGATACATTGTAACTGGCAGAAACCAGTGCCGTGGAGACTTCGAGCCTGTGAAAAGGATACAGAACAATCTGACTGTTCTTTGTGTAGCTGGGATAAATATTGAACTGAAAGTATAGCTAGATAGAAGCTGGGGGGGCTGTAGAGAAACCCTTCTATCAAGGAAGGGTAGTGAAGCCTTGGATTGCACCACAAAAGAAGGGATAGGGGCTCCATTTCCAAAAGTCATTAAAAACAGGTTAGGGAAGCATCTCTATAGCCTGGCATATGCAGAAATTATCATGACTCGGTAGGAAAGACAATAGTCTGGATCTCTTTTTCTTTTTTGGATTTGTCCAAAGAGATGATCGATAAGGCTAAATGTTCCTTCAGTTAAGAGACACCTTGTCTCAGGGATCTCTCAGTGTCTCTTAGGAATTCCTGATGGCATGGCATCCTGAAAACGTGGAAGCAATTGTGGCTTATGAGGGCATCTTGCTGGAGGA
This sequence comes from Leptocoma aspasia, assembly GCA_013399835.1. Lineage (NCBI taxonomy): Eukaryota > Metazoa > Chordata > Aves > Passeriformes > Nectariniidae > Leptocoma > Leptocoma aspasia. The sequence goes on along the minus strand of VXAX01004552.1, from coordinate 23,890 downwards.
GAGCAGGGCTGTGTGCAATGTCCATAGGTGTGCAGTGCTAATTGTGCATAAAAACATGAGCTTCAGGAAATAATTGAAGAGTTCTGAAAAAAGTAGTGACTAGTACAGTGAGAAGTGAGGAAGACAGGAAGAACTCATTCAAGGAAAAGGCAGATTTCAGTTGACTGCCACTACTACTAGTGGAATGACCAGTGTATCTTAGGGCCATGATGCAGGCTAAGAACAGAATTGTCCCTCAGCTGCTGTCAGGTCCTCCAGTAGATCTTAAGAGCAGCCAGGTTTTCTGGTCTTAAGCACTGCAGATCTGTAACGTTTCTGCCTGTGTGGGAGGACTGAAAGATGGGAGGAATTTGAGAACATCAGTAATGTTCTGCTCAGCTCAAAAACTCAAATTATTCTGTGCTGAACTGGGACCTACTCTTCTTAAGCCTCCCAGGCAGTCATCCTGACAAATTGAAATTCATTCCCACATTCTCAGACTTGCTGAATGCACTTTGAACAACTACAGCATTGACATGCTATGTTACAGTAACAGAAACACAAAGATTTGTTCAGGAAAATCCCTTCTGCAGAAATATATATTAAGTTATGTACTTAGGCTAGGATTTTCTGAAGTTTAACCTGAATTACTTTGAAAATAAAATTCTTGGTGGCTTTTCTGAGAACTGAGAGTTCCTTTTTTCTTATCCAGTCTCTTTAGAGCCTTTCAGTTGTATATTACATCAAATAACTAACATCATAAATATTTTCAGTTAATGAGACAATCACTGTTACCTGTTAATTTTCTACCTGTGAGTATTTTCCTTGCAGAATTCTACATCATCATCATCATTCTATCTTTTCTTTACAAGAGGAAAAATTACATGTTGTTTTACATTATGAAAATTCTAGAACGTTTCTTTTTTTTCAACAATAGCTCATGAACTGGTCAATCATCTAAACAGAGAATAGTTTATTCTTAAGGAAAAATGTTTCTTCTTCAAGTCTGTAACATATCCTTGGTGACAGTCTTCAGACAATCTGGAAGACACAAGTGTAGTATACAAGTATACAAGATACTTTTCATTTCAAGTTTTGATGTATTTTCTAACATTTTTGAAATAAATTAAATATTTAGGCTTGTTTAATGCCACAGATCAAACCCAAAGTGCAGCAACAGAACAAGCCTTCCTATGATGTGTCATGAACTAGAGTGAACCTGAGGAATGCATCTATAAAAGCATACATTTGTTCAGTATTCCCAGTAGCCTGAGAGTGTAGGGAACACCATGTGCCACCTTCACCAATTAATACCACTTGCTTTTTTGAAGTTTCTCTGAATTTCTTAGGTATGTACAACGTTGTGGGTGGTCATCAGAATAAGCAGTTTCTTTGCTGTAATTTTCACTGGCTGTAGTTATCTTTTTTTTCTGTTTTACTTTCATACGGCCTCTCTGCTCTGTTCCTTTGTGTAAGTATGTAACGGCTAATTCTGCTGTAAGTAAACTGTCATCAAAGATTAATCACTAACATTAACCTTTCCAACCCTTGAAAACCAATATGTCATCATGTCTTTCTTTAAGGTATGATTACAACTTTTTTTAACTTGAGACCACTTTCTTTGTAATTATCTCAAACTTTCAATATTTGGAAAAATGTATTAGACAAATGAAGAGATACTACAAAGGTAAGTGGTGGTGTGTGCACAAGGCTCAGGATCTTGCTTACTACTCTCCAGCATTTCTTTAGACCCACGCTTTGTTACCTGTTCAGATCTCCCAGCAGATTGAGGGCACTCAGTACCTCTGAAGCTACTAATCTACTATGCAATTTATTACAATGCTTAGTCTTTCAATTAAATTATCAGTAATTCTGGAGAAAATCAGGTGTTATATTTTAAACCTGCTAATCCAGGCTCTGATGAGGTGTAAATCTCACTGAACCATATGAGCTCACATGTGTGTTACTTGAATAAATGTTTGCAACAAGAATGATGAGAAAAAACCACTAAATCTTTTTAAGGTAATGCATAATAATAACAATCATCATCATCATCATCATCATCATCATAGAAGTTGTAACCAGATCAGGCTTTCGATCCAATTGTCCAGTTCATTTTATAAGCAGCAGAAAGCTTGGAAGACCGGCACCATGAGGAGAGAAGGAGCCCATGCTGAAAGGCCTTTTTTGACACATGTAATTGTTTGCTTCAATGTGGATTTACAAGACAAAAGTCAACACCCTTTGTCTGTAGGGCTGCATTACACAGGTCAGCAAAACCCTTTCTCTACAGGCTGAAAACGCATAAACAAATGATTGTGGCGACCCAGTGAAGGTGTGATCACTCGTGCTGTGGTACCGTCGCCAGATGCCAGAGCCCTGGGAATTTCTTGTGCATCGCTCTGCTCTTGGGAAGGGGCAGAAGGCCACCCTCTGCTGCCTCTGAACTCCCTGGCGAGAGAACCTGAGCTCGGACAGGTTCTGCGCCTCGCTACTGCTCTGTACTCCATTGCCCAGTTTGTGCATCCCGACAGGACTTCCCTTGCACCAGACCGTGCACTGCGGGTGCATCAAGAGGAGGCTTTCCTTAGACCAGAACGGGCATAGTGGGTGCGTCCAGAGGAGGCTGTCCTTGAAGCAGACCGGGCGCGGTGGGAGCCTGCCTGCCGCTGTGCCGCAGGGAAGCCACTAGAGAGCAGCGTCAGAGTGCTCTGGCCGTGCCCCGCACACACCGCGGGCAGGGGAAGCTGTGCTGGCCCCAGTAAGGGAGGCACTCGGACTCCGTGTCGTTTAAAATTGTTTTGGAGCTATCACTGTACGGTGAGACTAGCATGGATAATCTTCCATCCCTGTAGATGCTAGGAACCTGGAGCGGGGTGGCACTGAGCAGGATGCCAACCCGTGCACAGGATGAACATGTTCTGCATAAGTGGAGTTCTATGTGCTAAGGACTAAAGCTTTAGCTACTGATTTCACACGTCACAGCACAGTCCTCATGAATCTGATAAATGGTGTCTTTGCAATGTCATAATTTTAAACTGTCAAATAAGCCCTGGTAGTGGCTTTTGAGTTTTTGTTTGGGGTTTTTTGGTTGTTTGCTTTTGGTTTTTTTGGGTTTGGGCGTTTTTAGGGATTGTGTGGTTTTTTGTTTGTTTGTTTGTAATTTTAGGAGTTTTTGAGGGGTTCTTAGGGATTGAGGGTTTTTTGTTTGTTTGTTTGTTTGTTTTTATTTTATTTTGTTCTTTTAACTCAGTGTCCTCATCTTGCTTCCAAGACAAGAACTATCTGAAAAATTTGAATGTCCAGATGGACATGTAAGTATTGTAAATAAATAATCCAGAATATTTATTTATCT
>VXAX01004552.1:0-17087 GCA_013399835.1 Leptocoma aspasia | reverse complement strand
TTTTTTTCTGGCAGGTGGTATTAGTGGAGGGGTGGCATGATTTAGATAACAAAGATTATGACTGTTGGCCCCTGGAAAAGCCAAATGAGTATAACATGCTGGACTGTGGAGGTGAGTGAGTCATAAAGAAAGACTTGGTATCTTACTTGGGGAATGGCTGAAACCCTAAAATTGAAGTATTCATAATAATAATTTACTCATTATGGATGTTATCTGTAGTGAAATGCACCTAAATCAGTGACAGCATCTCTTTCTAGAGAAATAAGTGAAAGAAAACAACTAAAATATACTTCAGAGTGATTATTTGTCCAGTATACCTTTGTTCCAACAGAAAAAGTAATAACAACAGCCATATCCATTGCCCAGAGAGAAACTGAAAACATCTTATTAGAAAACCAAATGGAACTTAATCCAAGCAAAGCATGGAGGCAGTGCTGCATTGTAGCAAATCTATTTGCTGAAACTTTGCAGTGTCAGTTCAAAAGTATACTGTGCTTAATCAGTAAGCCAGTAAGCAAAATCACTGATTCTACATGTCACATTTTTCCACCTTGCACAACATTTTTCTGTGAGTATCTAAAAAACCCCTCAGACTTTTAACCACTTACTCCTGCCAGTTTCAAAAATTAATTTACATGATGAGATAACAACAACCATAATCTTTTATGTTCGTAATTTGTTGAGATGAAAAAGTAATTAAGGAGCAACTGATATGTGTAAAACTCAATTTAGGTATAAGAAAAGTTTCTTATACTCTAGGGGTTATTAAGCAGTAGAACAGGTTTCTCAGAAAGGTTATGGTTTCTTCATTCTTGGGGATTTTCAAAACCTGACTAGACAAAGGCTAGAGAAACATCCTTGAGCTGACCCTGCCTTGAGCAATACAGGCTTGGACTGAATGATTTCTGTAGGTGCCTTCCAAATTCAACTCTTCTGTGATCTTGTGACTCTGTAACAAATAAATAACTAATGTAAAGGAACAATTTGTTTGTGTTGGAAAAGGTAGGACTGGAAACAAGGGTTCAATAGGGTTTTTAGAAAAAAACCAAGAACATCTCAGAAGGTGGTTCTAATAAAACACTTTAGGAAATATACTGCTGTGTCACACTCTTAGCTCAGTGTTACAGTTAAACATTCTCCAATTAATTCTGTTGAAACAATGAAGTTCAAAGACTTTCTAGATAATTTCAGCTAAGACTTTTATCCCTGTATGAATTTACTATTAGTTTAACATTGAAACAGCTATTTATCGCTACAGATGCCTTGTTTAAAGCTATTTTTGCTAAGTACAAGGGAAACTAATGTGAGCAGGTTGCTTAATTAATGTATACCCATTACAATCAGTTTTAGAATGAACTTCAAGCTCTATCCTGCCTTTCTTTGTAGGTTTTCTTTGCCATTTTCTGGACATTGCTAGAAGCAAAGCAAAACACATATACTGTAGCCTCATTGCTGTGGAATTAACAAAAGATCTTCAAAGCTTTTCTGTGTGGGAGTAACTGTCATTGAAAGAAGAGTTTGGTTTACCTTTGTGAGACCTTTACAAGGAAGTAGAAAATAATTTAACAGAAATTTGTGCTGACCTTTTGTCTTCATTCTCACATATTCTTTGAAGCTCAGTTCTCTTACCTTTTTAGTAGAAATCACACTAGCATTTTTTTAAACCTTTGTATTATAGTTTTTCACTTAATGTTAGCAATTAAAACGAGTTTTTACGTTGCAAGGGAGATTATCAAGGGAAATCAAGAGGTTATTTTACAATTTGCCTAGTTAAATCTGATAGTAAATTAGGGTGGAAAATAGTGGTTTTGGTAGAATGCAAACGAAGAACATACTTGTTAAAACAAGTATGAGTAACAAAAGAGGTCATAACTGAACAACAAGAACAAAAAAATGAGATGTCTTGTAAGGCAGGTTTACCAGTCCTCTGCAGAAGGAATTTAATACTTCCTGACAAACTGAGTTACACAGTTGCATTATGTAAGTAATTTGATGTGATGCAAATTAAAACCTTCATCCAACAATAGACAGAAAAGGTAGGTGAGTGCAGTGGAAAGGTTTTGATGGTGTTAGGTTTATGGATTTAAAACGTTTCCCAACTTTTATCTCACTTTATTCTCAGGCCCAGAGGAGGCAATGTGGAGTCCCAGGGACAAGAGACATGATGGGGGGCAAATCATCTTTCCCAGTTAAAATTGTGAAAATGGAAAATGACAGATGTCTGATAGCACTCCTTTCACTGTCTTCTGTTCTAGATGTCATATGGTTCTACCACATGAGAATGCATTCTTAAATATGTAATTATTAGTATATATAATTTATGTTTCATGAGTTTAAGAGTAGCTGAGAATTAAGAGCAATATTGCCTGATCAAAAAGGAGAGCAAATATACCAGAACAAGCAGCAATGCTATATATTGGAAACAAAGTTAGTTTACGCAAGATGAGCAGATTTTTTTGTTGCATTTCTCCAACTGCTTGGTCTGAGCATCAGAACTCTTTGATTAATGTGCATTTGTGCTTACCAATAGAGCTACTAAAACACATGACTCCTTTTGGCTCAGAAAAAGTAATTGGAGATTACTGAGAGGGTTAATCAGGGGGTTGTGAAGCACTGGTACAGGCTGCCTAGAAAAGCTGAGGATGCCCCATCTTTGAAAATATTCAAGGCCAGGTTTGGTGGGGCTTTGAGCAACCTGGTCTATTGGAAGGTGTCCCAACCCATGGCAGGGGAGGAGGAACTTTGATCTTTAAGGTGCCTTCCAACCCAAACCACTTTATGATCCTCTGAATAGATGAAAATCACTAGAGAGAAAGTTTTACATGTGTATGTATCTGTTAAGTAAAAAAGTATAGCAAATATTCTGACCCAGGATTGCGCTGTTTCTAGGACTGGAGATGACATGGGTGCAAAGGCCTCCAGAGAAGGCTGTGAGTGGCAAATCCTTCAACGTGACTTATGCAGTCTTTGCTTCAGACAGTTTTTATCAATATGCTGTGCAAAATGGAATCCTTTCCCACAGGTATTACTTCTTACAAAAATGCTATCATTATCACGAGTATATGAGGATTTTGTGTGTACATATTCAGTGATATAACTGTAACAGACACTCTGGGGTTCTTCATTAATTCCTTCCATCTTCTGAGATCTCTCATAGCTCTGTTTGCCCTGCTATTTTTCCCTTTGCTCTCAGACTAGCCATCATGGCATGTTTGCCTGCTAGGTCAGAGACAGGGAACATCACTACTGTCACAGTACAACTCTGAACATCACTTCTTGTCTTCTCTACACATTGAATTTATAGCTGAAGTTTAAGCATGAGTCACAAGCTCTCTGCATCTTATATTCAGTTCAATCATAAGTGTGATTCAAGTGCACAACATGGATATGAAAAAGAACTAGTCCAGCCCTGAATCCATTTAATTCAATGGTCAACCTTGCTTGATTTCTGTGGGATTAAAATCACTCCAAAAGCTCATATGTCAGCTCACACACTGTGTTGGTGACTGTGGACATCAGCAGTTAGAGAGTATGTAGGGGTGCAACTCCAGATCTACAGATCTGGATCTATAAATCCAGGGGTAATACACTCTGATTTCACACTTTTTTCTGTAAGTAGCAATTCTCCCCCCTTGTATAGGAACAACTGGGAGAGAGGGTGAAGCCCCACTTTCCGTGCTGTTGTGTAAGAGATGTTTACGGAGCATTTTTCTTTGCCTGAGTGTTCACATTACAAAGTTCAATTTATAAAAGCTGTTATCCAGAGTTATTTTATTTCATATTGAAAGGTGATCCATAATCTATTTGCAACTGCAAAAAGTTGAATTTTTTTGTCATCTATGTAGTATGTTTAAAAACTACTTAAAATTTGTTTATCACTTTTTCTGAAATGTATGGCTGCTAATAGTTCTGAGAACTTAACAACGAAGCAGGTTTTTTTCACTGCTTGGCATGAATCTGATTTTTCTGGTCTTCCCTGGGAGACCCATTCCCTCAAATTAGTAAGGAATTTGGAAATGTCTGCTTTTTGTGTACTTGAGTTGTATACATACCTTGAACATAGAGACAGATGACAAATATTTTACAAAAAGAGAGATAAATCTATGCTGCAGGTTTTCAAAGGGGTCAAATTTGCATCTCATTTTGACTAGGTTATCTGGTTGACACTAAAGTTTACAGTGGCTAATCCAAATATACCTGAGGTTGACGAGTCAGTGTATGGCCATCAGTGTAATTGGTTGAAGTCATAATGAAGTTATTGAACACAGAATACCAGATAAATTTTGAAAAGGAACCCTAAAGAAAAGTGCATGATGGAATTAGACACCAGCTTAATTAAGTATTTCTTTTAACTTCCAGCATGAACTCAAAGGCTAATAAATTTTAATATTTTACCTGTTTAGATGTTTTGGAGATTGACATATTTGCTCATCTCATATTTCAAATATGTGTATGCCCTTGTAAATCTGGCCATGAGTACAATCTTAGTTAACTTAATCCTTTGTGGTTTTGTTTATTTGTCATAATAAACACAGTCTTCTCATAATAAACAAAGCCTGCTGTCTTAGGTCTATTCATTATTGGCTAATTCTTCTTTCATTAAGAACAAGCCAAAATATAATCCTGTGTTCTGGAATTGTTTTATAAGATCCAACACAAGTGCATAACATTTCAGCTGAACTGTAATTGATTCTGGCTGTATCTGAGTAAGTCATGTTTGCAGGAAACAATTTTATCTTACAGCCAAATTTATTAGGGTGATAACCATTGAAAGTGTAACAGAGGAAATAGTGCTGCATCACACATTTCCAGGTGAATACATTCACCTTTCAGGAGTAAGTTTTCAAAAGTTGTTTTGCAGAACAGTCTGTTCAGAAAGTCTACTCTAAATTTGTGGTTTGGGGAATTGTATCTGATGTTATCGTCCATTATACTTATTTTCCTTGGCAATTTAGATTGTGGAGCAAAGACTGGAGCTAAATGGTTTTTATGAATTGCATGCATAGATGAAGGTTTATGATTGAAAAATTTGAGACTGGAAGTAGCCAGGGACACATATATCTGAGAGTGGAAGTAGAATGATAGTGCCTTTGTCTGTGCCAGATGAAGAAGTGCCAAGTAATCCCACCTGGTCGTGAAGTCAGGCTGGGAAAAAAAGTGAGATTGGTCCCTGCTTGCAGCACAGTATCTGCTAGAAGTCCCTAGTGCATGGCAGTAGGCAGAGGTCCAGTTGACAACAACCTCCAGTGCTCCAGGAGCATTTCAACTAGAAGACAAATGAAAGAAAGAAATGGTTCAACAGTTTTTATTTACTGCATATGTTTTTCCTGCTGATTTCTCTGTGCAGGATAAAGAACAAGCTCTCCTGTGTTTGTTGCAATTTTTGTGAATGAGGAATGGGTGTAAAAGTTTTTCTCTCTCTCCTGCTTGGTTAGTAATGCTACTTCTGCAAAGGAATTCTGTGAGGAGCATGAATGTCCTGCCAGATGGAAAGATGCAAGTGGGGACAACTGCTGTGTCCATCATGCCAACATCCATTCCTGTCCTTTGGCCTTCATGGTTAGTGTGATGGTGCAGCATCATGTGCTCTGTTCTTGCTACTGGATGAGACATCATTGTAATAAGCAGGTTCAAGTTTGTGAAGTATTTCTGTGATTACAATTAGACCAAATTTATATAGTTCACTATATATGCACAAATTATGGTTCACTAAAACCACTGTGGCAAAACCACTGGCTGTCAGCTTTGGAATATTTTTTGCACTGGATGCTGAGGCTGCAAGGCAATATTCAGAATCTCTTATTAGTGGGACCAGTTTCATCTGTCTGAGTTTACCTGACTTGGACCACTGTGCAGCCAACAGAGGAGGAAAGACAGATAAATGCATTCTAAAACAAGCAGGGCAAGTTGTCAGTTGGATGTATTCCAGTCTCTCTGTTTTATAGACAGTGTGAATAATTTGCTTGGATTACTGGAGTTGAGGGGGGTGAGTATCACTGGCTGTGACTTGTAGAACTGAAGCCTATATACCTGCATCCTGAGATGGAATGATTTTTCTTCATTGTATCAGAGGAAAAAAAAAAACCCACAAAAAACCACAATCCAAATACAGGATAACAAAATTTGTTCATGCAGTGAAGACAAGATCCATTCTTAGCCTGTCTTCTTGGCCTGTCCCTCTTTGAATGACTACTTAAAGTTCTGATTCTAAAAATACAGTTTGAAGCACCTTTATTTATTTTTTTATAAATCTGTGAGGTAAGCCTTACCCTGCATAAGAACTTCCATGCAGCTGCCCAGTTTTTCTGGTTAATCTCCCTTCTGGAAATGTGACACATTCTTTGTGATCAAAGGTGGTGTAACAGGAAGCCTAGCCTACACATCTTGCAGCTGTTTCATTTACCCTTCTGTGTGAAGGTCTAATGACTACACAACAGCTCTAGTTTGCTTCTTGGCAGTCTGTTCTTAAGGACTTGTTTTATTAATGGTTCCCTGAAAGCCTTACCTGGCACCAGGACTTTGGTTTAAAAGAGGAAACCCTGCTGGAACCATCATATCAAAATTTTTTTCTGGAGCCATAGTAAAAAACTTCAACATCTCACTGCTGTGGTGACTTCTCTATTATTTCTATTTTAACAATTAGTTCTGCTTGAAACTATGGTGTGGAAATGGCAAAAGCATCATTTGGTTTCTTCATAGTGCTCTAAATGGTAGAGTTTCTGCTTAAAGGAACTCTGAGCTATTTGACTGACATACAGTTGAATATCACTGCATAAGATTGAACATACACTTCAAAGTAAGTTTTTTCCATTGTTTGAGAGGAGTTTGGGTTTTCATTGCTTTCTTTTTCCAATGTCATGTGTTCTAAAACATTTTATTTTGTTTAATGTGCTCCATTTATTTTGACTTGATCAATTACTTACAGTCCTTTGAAAGAAATGTCTGAAGAATTATCTGGAGTTAGGAGACAGTCTTAATCCTTTCAAGTAAACAAAAAACTACAAGATCTTTGGACAGCCAAAATTAATCCACTGTGTTTGCAGTTGTAGGAGGTTTACATCTTAATAGCTTTATTGAGAAATGCTCTGCAAACAGGCCCTGAAGCAGTGCCTCCCTTCCTCATTAAAGAAAAAAGAAAAAAAGCTGCTGTGTCAAAAGTGACACTTCAGTAAAACCTTTTGAGAAAAATATTAAAAGTGGAATATGATTCTTGTTCTGATTGTAGCACAGGAAATCCAAAAAAGTGAACCAACTTCATAAGATCACTCATTCTATGAGTACACTACTGAGGCTCATATTTTAAGAAATAACAATATATGTAAGATCTTAACTGAATATAGGAACAATTGTTTCTCTGTTATTTTGTCACAGAAGAGTGTTGCTTGTGTTTTGACATTTTGATAGCTTTTGTTGTAAAACAGAACTTTATTTGCTGTTAGAGAACAAAAGTAATTTTGAGAAAGTAAGGGAGGAGGAGCTAGGACTTCCCTTGTGTTATGGCATACTGACATAACGAATATGTCTACTAAAGGCTAAAGGAGGAATATGTGGTCCATGGATCCCAGATGATGGTCAGATATTTACTCACACTTTGTCTACTGCTGGCAAAATGAGCCAAAGAAACTGGACTGCCAAGGTAAAGTATATTTATTGCATATAGAATTTTACATGGTTTGCTCTTTTTGGAGCTTACTTGCTAGTAATTTAATGCAGTTCATGAACGTGTTCCCCATTTCATTTATATGTATGTGTTATTATCTAAGTTATGCATATAGCTGAGTACTATCAATTCCCAACTAACTTGACTTGGAAGTATCACCTCTACACCTTAGGTAGTTAATGGAAGGAGTGGGGATGGAAGGAAAATGAATAGCGTAATCTATCCATTTGAGGTCCACACTAAGAATACATTTCACTACTGACTGAACTGTGATGCAGGTTCATATGACCTTGGGGAGCTTCTACCTGAAAGAAATGGCAGGAAAGCATACATGGCAGAATGCACTGGGCTGATGGCCCTACCTGGTGTGAAGAAGACATACCAGGAAGGGAATCAGACCAGTCTTTCTCACAAGAGCTGTCTCTCCTGATTTTGAAAAAAATGCACAAATTCTTCTGAAGGATACCACAGTCAGTCAGTTCTTGTTATAAAAGCCTACTGTATGCAAGTGAAGTTTTGATGCTTGCTGGTTTATTCACTTGTTTCTCAGGTTGTTTTAGTTCACGTGGGTGTGACTTCTCTCATCGCACACATCAGAGTTGGGAGAATCCAAGCTGCTCTGGAAGCAAAAACCACAGTCCTTCCTGCAGTAGGTATGATATAAAATGAAAATGTGAGGTAATTGCTTATTGACTGCAAATCTTAATGCTTTTATCATTCATGTATAATTACCAAGAGAAAAGCGACTCTTACCCCAGCCTTTCTTTGAAAATATACAAATGTCTTCCTGAAATTCTTCTTCACATACCACTGAAGTGTGAAAAAGTATTTGAGCTTCTAGCAGTTGTATTAATCTAGAACAGTAGAAAGCCACTCTTGTCAAATAAGTAAAGTCAAATACCATGACCAATGGCTTCAGGTACTACAAGGCTTGTCTGCAGTTCATGGGAATGTGAAACTGTTCCTCCAGCTAGCGTTCTGAGAATCCAGACACTTTTCCTCTGAAGGGGAGCAGACTAGTCTTAAACATATTGGAAAGGTAGAAATCCATATTGGTTCCCTTGTTCACATTAAAAATTGCTCCCAAGGGCATCAGTCGTTCATTCTCTTTAGTATACCTGTACAGAGGGAAGCAGAAATAACTGTAGCAATTCTCTTAGTGATGTAAAATTTTAAAAGTGAACTTGTTTAATAAATTAAACACACAACCTGAAGAAAGTTACTGGCTAAAACAAAAGTGTCATCACAATGCTCTTGTTAGTGATTCTTCTGGAAGTGTGAGAGTATATTTCCCAATGTTACTGAAAAAAAGGAAAAAAGTCACAAAGAAACTCCAGTCTGAATAGCAGTATTTATCTATAGAATTTTCTACTCATTTCTAAACAGAAAACTGCAGCTGAGTTTTCTAGGAACCTTACAATATATCAGAGAATAAATTTTAAAAAATGCAGCTCTACCCCTGAGGCAGAAAGTGACTTCTGTTATTATCTTGGTATTATACTGGAATTAATGAGGCTGAAACAGAATTATTACTGAGCAGTGGAAATTTTTTTTAGGTTTTTTTATTAAAAAAAAATTACATAATGACAGAATAATACCTTCAGCTCACCTCTCAAGTCTGAAGTACAGCATTATATTAGTTTAATCACAGAGGTAAAATTGAAAGACCATTCAAGACATGGGAGAAGGACTTTTGTTATTTAAGACTTTTGTTTTAAATTACATCTAATGTTGCTGATAATTTATATAAGACCTTGGAGTAAAGTAGAAGAAATACTTGAAGTGTGGGTTGCAAGATTTCTTTCTGCAGTCCCCAGTGTCTTCTGCTGCTGCTGAGTAAGGGTCCCTGGCTTCTGGGAATCACAAGCACTGAATTTAATATAAAAAATGCAAAAGAAAATACTGGCCTTGAAGAACTTTGAGTTTCAGAAAAAGAAGTATGGACAATTAGAAACACAACAGTGATGAAGTGATTTATACCCAAAACATGTCAAAGGCTCAGATGTAATTAACATTTAACCTGATGAAAGAGAACCTGTATTCAGAAATTCAGATTGTTCTTTAAGTTGCTGGGATGGTATCTCTGAATTCTTCAAAATTAATTTTCTGGAACTCTGAGGTTTCCCAGGTCAAGAACTACATGTTTAAATCTGAATACAATCTTGTGGATGGATGAAACTGCCTTAAAATTTTCTGATGTGTGTTTTGTTTTCTAATCAGTCTGTGGAGATGGCTTTTGTGAGGAAGAAGAAGGCTGCTCTATCTGTCCAGCAGACTGTGGGGAATGCCCTCTTTCTGTTGATGTTAGGATAGCAATTGCCTTGCCAATATGTTTAGTCTGCACTGGCTTCATTTTGACAGTCATGGTAAGTACCTGTTCTCCTCCTTTATTTCCTTTCTCTTCCATGATTTTATTACACAGTGGAGCTCTCTCTAAGTAGAGGGAGATATTTTCTTCTGCCTCCAGCATCTGTATGCTATGGAAAAAAGCAGAAAGAAGGGAAACAACTTTTAAAGCTTCCTTATGAGGGAAGTCACATTGTACTAGGAATTTTCATCCTGTAAGAGACAAGGCTGAGGTGGAATGTAACAGGGGGATGGGTAGATTATGGTAAAGGAAAAAAGGATTTTCCATTACATGGAGGGTAGGGGATGCCAACAAAGTAACAGTACTTTTCACTCACAGTAAAACTCTGTTATGAAATTAATGGCTTCAAAACCCTATGGAGACCAGAATTATAAAAGATTTCAAAAACAAATTAGGTAAATTCATTAAGGGACTAGCTCCACAAGAGGCCATTAAATCTCAGAGTCCAAATAGAACTTTAAAAGCAAAACATTCAAGTTGGGATATTCTCAAAAGAATCATGGGGAGAGAATAAATTTTTTTTCTGTTTTGATTGGTTGATTTTTTAATAGGTTCGTTTTCTTAGTGTAACAACCAGCTTGGTTCAGTTCAAAGTGATAAATTTTGCGTAATATTTAACAATTATTATAGCAGACTCATGAAGGAAAAACAAAAAGGGAGTGAGGAGAGAGGAGTATATCAATATTGGAGAAGTAGTTTTGGGAGTCTTTGAATGATAACGTCTGTATAAAGAAAAAATAATATTGTGGCTTATTACTTAAGAGTGCTTCTGGAAAAGAGTATCTACATTCCTTATGTGTCTGCAGCTTGAAAAAATGCATTGTTGAGTTTCATAACAGAGGTTTAGCAGATGAATATGGCAGCTGTAGAGTCACTGTATTGGCTATGTTCATAACAGGTAATTTATTTAGACCTTGGCCTATACATCCTGTAAAACTATAGGCTCCTACTTCCTCAGGGATTCCTTCTCTTTCCATCTTATACTGCAGTTGCAGTGAGCATCTGAGGTAGGCAGCTGCACAGAGAGGGGATGAGCAGGAGAAAGCTTATGGCCCACAAATTGAGGTTCTAAGGGAGGCCTGAACCACGCTATATTTGTGCCTCACTCTGACTTTGCGAGTTAGGAACAGAAGCACTGTTGAAAGCTGTTTGAGCATTCATAATCCGCAAGGAAGTTGTGACAGTGAGTTTACAGCAGCTGTCCAGTAAAACCACATGATCTGACAGAAGCATGCAATTGGACAGATGAGAAGTTCAGACAGTTTTAGATAACTGGCTTTTTAGAAAGAGCAACGGAGATTCTTGGCCTTGCACATGTTATTTAACGTTCTTGTAGCAAAATTAATCTATTATTTCTGCTGTTTTTTTCTGTATGTTTGGAGTAGTTTGGTTTTTTCCTTCTTTCATTTTTGTAGACATATTCCTGCTAACTGCTTCAACAGCAGCAGCATCATGGGGTTGTTAAGTTTTATTGGTTTTACTGTAATAAGATGGGAAAGATTATTTTATCTAATTCAGGAATTTATATAATGTAAAAGGAACCATCTGGGAAACTAATGTCTTCTTTAATGCTTCGAGTAGTGGAAAGGATTCCTTTGATATCTGTGTCAAAGGAAGAAAGCCTAGTATTCACTTCTTGCTGACATGTCTTTGTACAGTCGCATCTTTGCAAGATAAAATATAGGTTTCTTCCCTCAGAAGCCTTTTGAAATAAATGGGATGACTTAATTTTGATTCAGTGAGCTATATATTTTTCACAATTTCAACCACTATATCAGCACAATCTCCACAACCTGTTCCTTGTTCATTATCTGGGCTTTTGTTACCTGTTTCAATGAATGCATCAGTCCTAATATTAAATTTTGCACTATAGAAAATGGTATAATGATGGTAAAATGCTGCTTTGATTTGACATTTTGGCATTGACTGCAGTCATAACAACTACATAATTTAATCTGTTGCTCATTTGAAAGTATGTTAAACGCTTTATAAATGTTAGGTTTGTATGTCAGCTCTACCAAAAATCAGCTATTAGCTCAATGCCTTCTTTACAAAGTAGCCAGAGAATCCCTACCTAATATTTTTTATGATAGACTATTTGGCATAATACGGCCTAATTTGTAGGTCAGGGGCTAACTCTATTCCAAGATATAAGATACATTGCTCCTTATTTTGGGATTGGGATGAAGTGTGTTCTTGTCATGTACTTACATAAAATAGGGCACTTCCATGAGATGAGATGATGTAAACCCCTCATCTGATGTCCAAACTGAAATGTAAATGCATAAATGTTGACAATAATGGAGATTTTGTAGACAATGCAAAATATGACATGTAATGAGTTCTGGAATTTAGCCTGTACAGCTTTTAATATATTTACTAGATGCTGTTTGCTTCTAAGCCAGTTATTAATACTTTTGGTTCTACTGTTACTATAAGACATATGCTGGATATTTACAATTCAAATTTAGTTTGGATACTTTTATATTTTCATATTTTATAAAAATAATCTCTGGTTCAATTCCTTCAGAGAGAGGAGGGCTACATTAAGGAATTAATTTCTTTTACTTTTGTAGTGGTTTCAATATCAGAAACAAAAGATGCTTTGGGATGAAAGCTGGATTATAGATTTCACCTGCATCAAAGAAGGTTAGTAACTTGTAATTTTGATACTGTGATCACTTTCCTTATTAATTTTGAGAAATAATCTCAGTTATATTGTTCATATTTTAAGGGCCTTGCAAAAAGTGAAGCCGTTTTTGAAAGACATATCCAGTATTTCATCTCTGTAAGCTCTGCAAGCTGCTCACTCATATTTTTGTTTTCCAAACCTTTAGATGACAAAGTTATTTTAAATAGTTTCCTTCTTTTTATTTATGTTGATTTGTTAATTGAAAAAGAGAAGTCTACCCCAAAATAAATAGATAAGCTCTGGAGTTGGACAGAACAAATTACAGTTGCTACAGTAGATATATCTTTTTATATAATTGATCTCACTAAGTTGCCCTGGAATTGCACAAATATAATGAGAGATATAGCACTATCTTAATTTTTCTCAGTGTATGCTGTCTGTGGCAGACTTGCTACAAAAAGTAATTAATTTTGGCCAGAGGTTTAGGGGTTTTTTTTCTATTTTATCTTCTGGTTATAAATTATAATTTAATTTTTTCTAATTAAATAAGTTAAGACTAAATTCAGATGTTATTATGTGCTTTATTATGTTGTATTCAAGATACATATAGATTATTTACTTCACTGTTCCTTGATTTAGCATTCAAAAGGAAAACAATACCTAGATCCTCAGAAAGGGCAAATCTATAGAAGTCTGCTGTGCTGATTGTACACTCTCATTTTCTGTCTCTGGGAGAAATTGCTCGGCAGATGTCTGCTTTATCTGTGTTCTGTTGGGTTGCCAGTATCAATATGTTCTTGCGATAATAAATAGTAGAGATACTTTTGGGCTTAGACTTGAACATTAATTTCTGTATACTTTTGATAAGTATACAGGTAAGTATACTTTTGATAAGATATCCTTGTAGTTGTAAATAAGAGATTTTGGCTTAGAAATTATTTTGATTACAGGAACCAAAATGAATTTCAATCCAGATTTTTGAAAACAGAAATGGAGAAAAGTGTTTTTCAATACAGCAAAAAGTAACATGAGCAAAATTTTCAGCTGAAAGTAAATTAGAAAATGCCATAAGCATCATATGTGAGGGAAAGCAATAGAAAGACACAAAGGAAAATTTACACGCATGATCAAAAAATAGCAGATTAAAATTACTTTAAAAACTCCAAGATGAAAGATGTAACTTTCTGGGAAAAAAAAGCCTGCAAAGCAGCAATACTGTTTCAGAGTATTGCTCTTAGAGTGATGATTAACAACTTAATGAGGACTGATAACACTATAAGGTCACAGATAGTGTGTCTACTCTGGATAGAGTTGCTCAGAGCTACCCACAGTAGCCTGAAATGCACAGCTACCTAAATGAAAACACATCTGCATACTGTAGCCAGTGAATGTAGTACTCAGTATGAAAAATCAACCTAATTTTTTAAGATAACTTCTTTTTTTGNCTCAGGGATCTGTAATGTATTTCTGGGTGGAATGCTGTAGAAAGCTTCAAATGTCAATGCAATTTCAAACTGCATATGGATAATACTATGGTGTGGGAACATGGCAGTCCTGATTCAAGGTGAGATGTTGAACTTCCTCAGCAAGATATTTCTACCAGGGAAAGGGAGAGTTGAGAAATCTCAGCAATTCTGAGGCTAATTGGCTAAATCTGGATATTAATTGGAGATTATGACATGATATGTAGTTCATTAAAGAGTTTTGAAGTCCATTTTTTTACTGTGAGCTGGTCAGCAGACATTAAAAAATGTACATTGAAAATCACTGTTATTTTTTTCTTTTTACTGTATTATTGCTCTTCTCTGACTTCTCTCTGGTGTCAGAATCACTTCCCACATTCCTGTACTTTACAGTCTTCTAGGAGCTCCAAATAGACTTGTTAAAGTATGGCACAGGGTTTACTCTCCTTCCCTGGGTTCTGTCCTCAGCTTCTATGTAGCAGCAAGGGCTAATCATCTCCAGAGCAGAGAAATGAAAATTGAATAAAATCCTGAGGATTAGTGAGAAGTATCTCTGGCAATGAATCCTCTTTGAAACACATTTATTTTTTATGCAGCAGTCACACTCCATGCAATGTCTTTCTCTCTTAAGTATTAACAAGAGCAGATGAAATGCAACGATTTTGAGAATCCTCTGTATTTGTTTGTCTCTGGAGTCTCCACCTGTGCATGAATAGGAAATTTTGTGTGCCTTTTCTCATCTCACATCCCATTTAGATTGCATTATACAGACAGCAACAGGAAGCATGATGAGTGCTGCTCCAGCACCCAGTGACTCGAATGTCAGTAGTGTTACTGCTCTGAGCTCCTGCACAGCAGCTGCCAACATGTCCAGGAGGAAATACTTCACCCAGACTGGGAGATAGTAAGTCAATATGTTACTCATTTGCTGCAGTATCTACGATATTAGTTTCACCTAGATTTCTGGTTCTTGCCACTTTACATTGATAGGCAGTGAAAAAGCTTGAATTTATCTTGTTAGGCCAACTCTGGTAAGTTAAGATCATCGTCTGACTTCTGCACCGTACATTGACTGTGGAGTATTTTACATGCCAGGCTTCTGGTTTGGTTGTCTTTTCTCCTTTTCTCTTAGGGTCTTGTTAGAAGGTTGCTGGTATGTAAGATGTCCTGCATCTGTTAAGGAATGGCCCTTGCTGCTCAAATGTATCTGAAACCAAGACTTTTATAAAACCCTTTTTTCTAAAATGCAGGCAGAGCAAACTAGGTTCTTTGCTCTAAAGAAGGGCATCCTCTACAGTAGCACATTAGAAATCTTGTCCTTTAACCAGCTGACACGACTCAAAATTCAGAGCATTTCACCTCTGAATCAAATTAGAAAGCTGCATATCATGTAACTGTAAGGACAAATGTTATAGATATATCCTGCCATCCAAAAGCAATTTTTGCCATAGAAGTGATAAAATTAAGGTGTAGGAGCAGAGCACATGCAAAGTTGGAAGCAGTACTTTTCATTTGAATACACAGAGAAGGATCTGTGCTTTGCAGGATAAAGGAGCTTACTTGGGATCATTGGCTGGGGGAAAAGTGCCTTCAGCATAGATTGTGGAAAATCACAGCCACTTCATTGATGAAATACTGTGTTCAGCATTGATCTTTTTTGCTTCTTTCTGAATAGTGACATTTCACCATCATCATCACCTTGCTCAGATGATTCAAAGTCAAAAGCATTTATCAAGGGTGAAAAATGTAAGAATGGGGCATTCAGTCTCATTGGTGAAGCACCTGCAACTGCAGCACTAGCCACCCCATACTCTGTATTTATATAGTGGTCATCAATAAAATTCCTGCAGGTATTTCTACTGAATTCCTTCACTCTAAAAGGGAAAATTGCTTTGCTCTCTATCAAACTTGGCTGCTTCTTTGCTGAGAATGCTCAACCCCATGAGAACAGAACTTTGCTAAATGTCAGTGAAGGATCTGCAGAACAGTAGCCAGAAGTAATAGATAGATGGAAGGTGACTGTACGTGTTTCTCTAGCTCTGACATTTCCTTTGCTGCTACTCCATCGTCAAACTGCACCAGCTGACTCTAACACTCACATTCCAAATGCTGTCCACAGATCAAGATTGATTGAATATAATCACTAATGCTTCCTTTATCAAAAGAAACAGGGTCTCTTGTCTTAGATTCAGATTTACAATTACATATGGACATGCTTAAATTCTCTGCCTCATCTCTAGAGATATGAAGCTATTCCCCTTTACAAAATATATGCAGCCCATTTTTGTAGTATTGCTGTCTTCTAAGTTGCCCTAAAACTGTAAACAGCATTTCATTCTGTTTCAGTGATGGTAGAACAGTGGCCATAAAGAAAATAATGAAGAAGGCATTCACATTGTCTAAAACCATACGGAAAGAAGTTAAGCAAGTGAGGTAAGAAGTGAAATCTAAGAACTGTATGTTCCATTTTTACACTGATTTTTTTAGGGCTTAAAATCTTTCCAAACATGAGTCTAAATTCATATTCCTCTTTTTTCAAACTTTACTTGAAAGAGAGCAAAGATCAAAATTTCCTTATGTCTGTTTTACTTTTTCTCTTCATTCAAGTGCGACAAGGCACTTGGTTTTCCAGTTGCGCTACAAAACAGAGGGACATATGTGAAAATTACTGTTGTGCTGTGATTTTTGTTGATTTTCACAGGGAACTTGACCATCCCAATCTCTGCAAATTCATTGGAGGTTGCATAGAAGTTCCAAATGTTGCCATTGTCACAGAGTACTGCCCCAAAGGCAGCCTGAGTAATGTGCTCCTCAATGAAGATATTCCTTTGAACTGGGGTTTCAGGTAAAAAAATCCAACTTTTGACAAGCTAAATTACATAGACAGTGCTGTATGCTGTTTAGGACAAGACATTAATTTTAGATAAAGTTCTTGTCTAGACAGGCCTCTACGGTGATGTAGAG
>VXAX01004551.1:61431-77437 GCA_013399835.1 Leptocoma aspasia | reverse complement strand
CCAAACCATTCCCTGATTCTCTGGTAACCCCCAGGTCAGGTGAACTGGGCAGGTTTGTTGTGCAGAATCTCCCCTGGGGGCTGGGCACAGGGCTTTGGGCAGGGCTTTCCCTCAGCTCTGTGTGGGTTTTTCTCCCCAGGTTGCTGCAGTGACAGATTATGGGGCCTTTATCAAAATCCCAGGCTGCAGGAAACAAGGTTTGTGTCTCTGAAGTTGTTTCATGTTGGTTTCTCCAAGGCAAGCAGCCACCTCAGGATTAAAGGCTTTCAGAAAAAGCTCAGCAAAGGAGTTTTTCCTGAATTAGGAAGAAATTTGGAGTTCTTGGAAAGCATTTAGAAGATTATGGACTTTTGCATGATTACCAAAAATGACTCAGAGGGGTTTTAGGTAACTTCAGGATCTCTTGGGGTGGGTTTTTGGTAAATTGTGGATATTTTGGGGTTTTGGTACATTCAGAATGTTCTAGTGGAGGTTTTGATAACTTCAGGCTATTTTAGAGAACCATTTGAAGATAATGGCAGAACTGTAGCAATTCTGCAGTTTGGTAGCTTGCCCAGTTTCCTCCTTTTAATGGTCAGTGTAAATGAATGGGGAGGAAAGACTAAAACAAAGCTGAAATAAAAAGAAGTGGAAAATCAGACTTAAAGCTGTGTCTGTGATTTTGGGAAAGCTGGAACCCCTTCTCTGCTCCCCTCCTGAATTTCCTGCTCCAGGCAGGATTGTGGCTGCTGGGGGAAGGCACAAAGTGGCCTTGGAATGTGAGCTGGAACAGCAAAGTGTTCCCAGATTTCTCCTCCCCTGCAGAACCCTGTTGTCCACATGTCAATCACCCAAATTAAATTCTAATTTGGGGTGTTGTGACTTGTCTTAGCAGTTAAAAAATTGGAGCACCCTCCAAAATACATATATGTTTATTCATAAATATATTTATCACTTGTGTCTATTATTAACATCTACAGCTTTATCAGTGGTACCTACATTATAAACAATGATCAAAAACCTGAAATTAGAAATGAGTTAAAGAATAAAAAAAGACTATTAGTTTTTAAATTCTATTAATGGTATAAAAACACATTCTTCCCACACCCCAAAGGATTGTCTGCTCCCAGCCGCTTTGGAAAATGCAAATCTGAGGTTCAGTGCAGAATGGTCTGTGTAGAACTGAAAAAAGGATGAGCTGAGGATGAAATGAACACTAACAATTTTAAAGTTTTATTTATTAATGGTGTAAAAACACATCCTTTCCACACCCCATGGGATTATCTGCATCCACTTTAGGAGCTGCAGTCCTGGGAGGCAAACCTGAGGGTTGTTTCTGTTCTCTCCCAACCCCACGTGCAGGCCTTGTCCACAGGACTCACATGTCCTCCTGCCGTGTGGAGAGACCCGCAGAGATTGTGGATGTTGGGGACAGAGTCTGGGTGAAGCTCATTGGCAGAGAGGTAACCTCAATTATAATCAGACATGCTGTGTGTTAATTAACACTGTGGTGGTTCATCCTGCTGATTCTGTGTTTTCCAGATGAAGGATGACAAACTGAAGCTCTCCCTCTCCATGAAGGTTGTTCACCAAGGCACGGGGAAAGACCTGGATCCCAACAACGTTTCCCTTGAGTGGGTAAATCTGAGCAGAACAGAGCAGCCCAGAGGGGAGTGGCTTCCCACAGGACACAGGGCAGGCATAGATGAGATTTTGGGAAGGAATTGTTCCCTGGGAGGGTGGGGAGGGGCTGGGATGGAATTCCCAGAGCAGCTGTGGCTGCCCCTGGATCCCTGGCAGTGCCCAAGGGCAGGTCAGCTCTGCTCTTTGGTTTTAGAAAGTTTTACTTTGAGAGTAACCTTTGAAAGCCTTTTGTTTGTACAAAAACAAGGGATGGAAGGTGAGAATGGATTGAAAATGGAGCTGTTCTTGTCCTCCCAGTCAGGATGAGAGGAAGAAACGCACCTTCAGGGACTACACCAGCCAGAAGATCACCCTGGAGGCCGTCCTGAACACAGTGTGCAAGAAATGTGGCTGCAAAGGTGGGTCTGGGCTGCTGCTTGGTGGCTTTGTCCCAGCCAGGCAGTGACCCTGGAGGGGTCATATCAATGTCTGTCTTGTGGTTAGAATCCCAAAATGGTTTGGGTTGGAAGGGACCTTAAATCCCACCTGATTCCAATCCCCAGGGACACCTTCCACCATCCCAGGCTGCTCCAAGCCCTGTCCAGCCTGGCCTTGGGCACTGCCAGGGATCCAGGGGCAGCCACAGCTGCTCTGGGCATGCTGCTGACATGGTTACACGTGGTTGTAAGGACTGAATTTTGTTTCCATGTTTGTTCTTTTTAGAGGAGGGAGTTTTTATCACTTGCTACGAAAACAAAAGGTTTAGTTCAAGTCCTTTTAAAAAAAAAGTTTATTCCTTAAAATCACACTCCTTTGGGCTACTGGTGAGGGGCCAGTGGAGGCTGCAGAGGTGATGAAGGACTGGAGACAAGAGGAGAGACTGAGGGAGCTGGGCCTGATTGTTGTGGAGAAGAAACCACTGAGAGGGAATCCCATCAATCCACACAAACACCCCCAAGGGGTGTCAGAGCATGCTGCAGACTCTGCTCAGGGCAGGACAGGGAGTGATGGCCAGAAACCAAAACACAGTGAGCTCCACCTCACTGTGAGGAAGGACCTCTGTCCATGGGCAGTGGCAGAGCTCTGGAGCAGGGAGGGAGTGCAGTCTCCTCTCTGGAGCCATCCCAACCCCCTGGATGTGTACCCGTGTCACCTGCTCCAGGTGATCTCCAGAGGCCCCTTCAACCCCAACCATTCTGTGCCTCCTGCTGGGCACAGTTCAGGACAGGTCCCTTCTGTGCCTCCTCTTGGGCACAGTTCAGGACAGGTCCCTTCTGTGCCTCCTGCTGGGCACAGTTCAGGACAGGTCCCTTCTGTGCCTCCTGCTGGGCACAGTTCAGGACAGGTCCCCTTCCTGCCCTGTTTGGTGCCTGTGTCTCATACCTGAGATCTTACTCTGATTTTGGCTTTTAAGCAAACAGATCTTCACCAGGTGATCCCACTGTGAACAACCAGCATTGGTGGGACACTGGAGCTGTGTCTTAGGGCTAAAACCAAGTTTGTGAGCTGCTGAAATGATGTCCTGCCTGGTTCAGCAATGAGAAGGTGATTTTGTGGTGCCTTTCAGTAGGTTTATTCAAGTTGCTGAGGTAGAAAGATGTTTTTGGTGCAGGAGTTTTTGCTGTGCCCTACTTGTGTTGTTTAGAGGAAATGGTTAATGGGGCTCATGCTGTTCTGGAGGAGGTTAATGATGAGTGTGGGCTCTGTAGTCCTGCAGAAGTATCCTTATAATACTATTTTAAAGAATTACTGCTATTTAAAGAACTATTATGTATAAAACACTATTTTAAAGAACCCCAAAAAACAGGATTATGCCTATTTCCAATCTGCTTTTTAATAATGGTATCTCCTCCTAACAGCATGTGCCAGCTCTCCAAATTTCCACTGCAGCTCTTAGTAGGTCAACTTTGATGTCTCCAGAGTAGAAAGGGTAGAACCAGAAGAGCTGAATTTCTCTCTCTTTGTGGCTTTAGCTCATTTTCCAGGTGCCAATCACACCAATTTATCTTTCCCCCATTCTTTGCTGGGCTGATTAAGCCCCTGCAGAGACAGATTTTTACTTGTTGAGACAAGAATATTTTCTTTTTTGCCTAACTAATCCCTCCAGAATGACATGGGTTATGTTTGTTCCCTGTCCTGTTTAATCAGGGTGCGTTCAACCAGATGAAATTTCAGGATAAAAAATCAGTGTAGATTGTCTCCTTGTGAGTGATGATCAAAAGAGCCTTGGCAGCACTTCAGGTGTGTGAAATGCATTTGTTGGGAAAAAAAAAAAAGGAAAAGGGGCTGGGTTGTTCCTTCAAACACCTTTTATTCCAGGTCACTTTGCCAAGGAGTGTTTCATGCAGCCTGGAGGAACCAAATACAGCCTTATTCNTGCCAATCACACCAATTTATCTTTCCCCCATTCTTTGCTGGGCTGATTAAGCCCCTGCAGAGACAGATTTTTACTTGTTGAGACAAGAATATTTTCTTTTTTGCCTAACTAATCCCTCCAGAATGACATGGGTTATGTTTGTTCCCTGTCCTGTTTAATCAGGGTGCGTTCAACCAGATGAAATTTCAGGATAAAAAATCAGTGTAGATTGTCTCCTTGTGAGTGATGATCAAAAGAGCCTTGGCAGCACTTCAGGTGTGTGAAATGCATTTGTTGGGAAAAAAAAAAAGGAAAAGGGGCTGGGTTGTTCCTTCAAACACCTTTTATTCCAGGTCACTTTGCCAAGGAGTGTTTCATGCAGCCTGGAGGAACCAAATACAGCCTTATTCCAGAGGAGGAGGAAGAGGAGGGGGCAGCAGCAGGACATGAAGGGGATAAAAAGATCAGCCAGGCTGAGGAGTCTTCAAAAAAGAGGAAAAAGGTACGAGGTGGCCTCTGGCTGGCCTGGAAAAGGAAATGGGGGATGGGAATTTGCTCTGTAGGTACAACTGAGTTACTCCAGCAATGTGGGTGTGAGTACCCAGGTGTGGGCTGAGAAGGTGCCTCAGTTTTGGGCAGATTCTGTAGCAGAACAGGAATCTCCTCTGCAGATTTCTTACTAATTCTTAGGTTTTCTCCTTTTATTGTCAAGCTGCCTTCAAGCTGGTTTTGTGCTACAAGACACAGCCCTCAAAGACATTCTTAGAGCGAGAAAAAGATGATTATTGTTTTTCCTGGTCTTTGTGGGGCTCTACAGGCATTGATTCAATGTCCTGAATTCCTGTGATTCCTGCCAATGACCTGCTGTCCTCCTTTCTCCTGCCCTCACACCTTTCTTTGGTCTGGACTGAGTGCCCTGCTGGCTCCAGGGGTATCCTGACCCTGCCAGAGCTGTGGGAGTTGGATTTATCTGCACACACTGCGGGAAAATCCCTGGCTGTGTTTGCACAGGGAGCATTCCCAGGCTCCAGAGCAATTTCTGTCCCTGTGAAAATGGCACCAGATCAGAGACATTTTCCAGGCAGTGTTTGACCTCTGGCTCAGAGCAGGATGAGATAAAATAAAACACAGGTGAGGCTTGAGCCCAAGCCAGGAGCTTTTGGTGGTCAGGTTTGTTCAGGGATGAGTATTCACAGAATCCCAGAGGGTTTGGGTTGGAAGGGACCTTAAATCCCATCCCACCCCACCCCTGCCTTGGTCCCAGGTTGCTCCAAGCCCCATCCAGCCTGGCCTGGGACACGTCCAGGGGCAGCCACAATCCACTTCAAGACTTCAATAAATAAACTCTTCCATCAGCCCCTTCACGGTCCCACTTTTAATTACTCTTCCAAAGCCCTTTCTCAGTTTTTTCCCCTCTTTTAAGCTCTGTGGCCTCTCTGTATCCCTGGAGAGTGGCAACAGGCAGAAAAGGCTCAAGTTACTTAAATGTTTTGGGGAAAAATTACACAAAGAAGTGCACAAATACACAACTAGCTTGTTATCCTACCCCTGCCCATCCACCAGGATGGGGATTCCCAGTGGAGTCTTGCCCTGCTGACACTACAGGAAATGTGGGTCACTGTCCTGAATTTGTTCCTGATTTTTTTGGGTTGGTGGATTAATAGCTTTCCTTGAAATCTCACTTGTTCCTTTGATCTCCCTCCCTTCTCAAGGGTGACATCAAAAGTTTTCAGATGTTTTCCAGAGCTGGAATAATAAAACTTTGAGCTTTTTTGGAGGCAGGATGTGGGATCCTGGAGATGAATGGTTCCCTTGTAGTCTCGAGTGCCTGCTGTGATCTTGTCTGGGAGCCACCATGTGCTTCCCTGCTTGCCTGGAGCTCCAGGGATTTACAGCACGTGGAAATAGCTCTGTGGATTCAGGGACAATCTCCTTGCTGACCTGTCCCCTCCCATGTGTGTGACACCAGTGTGGCACTGGGGTTTTAAATGAGAGCAGGGAGCTGCCAGCTCCCAAGGGATTCCATCTCCACTGACTGTCAGCGCAATGAAATTAATATTTGTGGTTGTTCAGGATCAGCATTTTGTGCTTTCCTGGATCTGATGTTTCCTTGCAGTTTCTGGGGTTTTTCTCATCTTCCCAGAGATTCCTCTCTTGAGACACTCCAGGATCCTCACCCCTTTTTTTCTCACCTTGCCTTCCCAGTGGTTCCCAGCTCCTGTTTTCCCTCCTGCCTGAGCCCCACAGTATTTACAGGCTGGAGCTGGATTCAGGTCTCTCGGTGGGAGTGGCCCTGGTGTGACAGTGACACATCTTCGGGTGGCAGCACTGAGCCCTGTCCTGTCTCCAGTAATCCCTGAGAAAATGGGTGATGGACGGAGAAGGGGAGACACTGGAGCATGTCCAGGGAAGGGAACAGAGCTGGGAAGGGGCTGGAGAATCCTGAGGGAGCTGGGAAGGGGCTCAGCCTGGAGAAGAGGAGGCTCAGGGGGGACTTTGTGGCTCTGCACAGCTCCTGCCAGGAGGGGACAGCCAGGGGGATGCTCCCGGGGAATGAGGGATGGGATGAGAGCAAACAGCCTCAAGTTGTGCTGAGTGAGGTTTAGGTTGGATATTTGGGAAAAATCCTTCACAGAAAGGGTTGATAAAACTGTCCTGGCAGTGGTGGAGTCCCTGTCCCTCATAAACCACGTGGATGTGGCACCTGGGGCTGTGCTTGGACTGGCTGGCCTTGGAGGGCCTTTCCAGGCTAAACAATTCCACAATTCAGTGGTGCTGTGCCAGGGGTGAGCCCTGGAGCCTGTGTGGGACAGCTGGGCAGGCCCAGGCTCTGTGTCCCTTTTCCTCCTGGGGTCACGGGGTGAAGGAGCTCCTGTGGGAACAGCAGTGTCCCTGCTGGGACTGTGGGAGGCAGGAGGCTGGGAATGGCTGAGCCCTTCTGATCCTTTGCCTTCCAAGAAAAATCCTGCAGTGCTGACTGAGGGATAACCCCTTGGATTGAAATTCTCCAAGTTTATCCCACCTTCTACTCACACAACCTCAGATTTGGGGGTTTAGATCCATTTCAAAGTTCCTTATGAGCTTTATTCCACATGGAACAGCTCATCCCTGGGGTGGTTTTGGATGGCCTTTGGGATTGGGGCTTTTTTATGACTTTGCTGCTCTTTTCCCCACCTCGTGGACAATTTCCAGATCTACCTGCAGATTTTCATGCAAAAACCACACCTAAGTGTGTTTGTTCTGTGACCTGTGGCTCATGCAGCCTTGGCCCATCCTCGGTTTTACTGGTTTTACTGGTTCTTCATGGCATTAAGAGGGCACAGCCCTTCACACATTGCCTTAATCAAAATTTTTCTGAATCTGGCTGTCTTTATTTACTGGCTTTAGGCAGGGTTCTTCTCAGCTTCTCTGACTGCTCCTCCAACAAAGGATGCAAAAACACCTTTAGATTGATGTAATGAATCTTGTTTGGAATGAAATTGGCTGGTGGAATGAGGATAAAGAATAAAATGAAGAAACCTAGAAGGATTCCTTGCACACCCCTGGGTATGCAGGCAGGCATTAGAAATCCATTTGAGTTTTTCACAAGGACAAGACACAAAGCCTTGCAATGGGATCATAACTCCTCAGAAGGGTCTGGTGAAAAATATTTCAACTTCTTGGAGAGTTCTGGGCACTCCCCTCTTATCTCAACCTCAAATACCTTTAGGAGGAATGAGCTGTTGTAACATTCTGAGAGCACAGCTTGGAGCAGTTTCCTCACAAAGGACAGGAGGGAGCCTGGAGTGCTGGAGGGGCCCCTCTTGGAGGAGTTTTTGGAGCAGTAGGGAAGGAATTCCATGAAAACCAGCACTCAGGCTCCAGCCCAGCCTGCTGCTGTCCTGCTGGCAGCTCCAACAGGGGCTTGGAGAGAGATTTTGGAGCACTTTTGTTGGGTTCTGGTGTGATAATTGCATAGGTGGGGCAGGATGTGCAAGGAACCGTGAAGCGCAGCTCTGTGTGCTGTGAGCCCTCTGCACTGAGAGCTGCTTGGGCCAAATCCTCTCCAAACACTCCCCCAAAATGCAGTGTTTGGAGTGCTGGGTGTGCCCAGAGCCAAGCTGAGCCCCGTGCAGCACGGCTGGAGGGCACTTGGCAGCTCAGGGCTGTCCCTGCAGGCACCAACCTGGGCTTTGCTGGGCAATCCCAGAGCTGGGAACACCCCCTGCACACTCCCTGGTGAGCAGTGCAGTGCTGATCTCCCAGGCCTGGGCTGCTGGGCTGAGGGAAAGCTGTGGTCTGGAGCAGGAGGGTATTGCAGCAGCACTGCCTCCTGCTACTGAAAATCATAAAATCATGGAATGGCTTGGGTTGGAAGGACCTTAAATCCCATCCAGTGCCATCCCTGCTGTGGGCAGGACACCTTCCACTGTCCCAGGCTGCTCCAAAGCCCTTCCAGCAATGGAGCAGCCACCTTTTTTCCTCTGGGAATGCTCAGCTCTCCTTGTTTCTTGCTGCACTTCCAGCCCAGGCTGTGCTGCCTGCACTTCTGCACTGGAAGAATCAGAGAATCAAGGAATATCCAGGGTTGGAAAAGACACATGCAAGGATCACTTAGTTCTGCTCCTGGCCCTGCACAGAACACCCCAACAGAGCCCCACTGTGTGCCAGAAAAGGAGTTTGTCTCTCTTGGAGTGATCTTGGCTGTTAGAAGCCCCCAAAAAGGGGAGAGGGAGGGTTTGTTGATTTTTTCCAGTCAGCACAATGCCCACGTGTGCTTTTTTGTCCCCTGTTCCATCCCCAGGAGCGTGTGTGACATCCTGTCCTGCCTTCAGCCCTCACATCCTGAGAAAGTTTCCCAAGATCTGGAATGAAACTCTTGGTTGTAAAGGTCTTGTCAAACTTTCTCACCATGTGCACTGGGTGGAAAAGCTTGAGAAAATTCTCCTTGCTGCATCCCCTTCTCTGGAGGATTTAACTCCTTCCCATCCTCTTAGGACAGGGAGGATTTGCTTCTGCCTTTCCTCTGTGGGTCAGGGACTTTTTGGTGAGTCTGTTGTTACCCCACAGGAAAACAGACTGAGTTTTGGGTGACATTATTTGCTGTTATGGAGCTAAAATGTGCCAAGGGTCTGGTGGGTGTGGAGCAACTCCATCCTCTGCTCCTTTCCCTGGAATCCCAGAGGACTCTGATGGATGCTCAGCTCTGAGTGTTGTCTTTGCTCTTCCAGCTCCCTAAAAGAGTTGTTCTGATTGATTAAAAACAAGCTGCCATCTCCTTTCCTTTTCCCCAGCTGACAGCCTGGGCCTGGTGCTTGGACACCCAATCCAATTTGGGCACAGGTGCTTAAAAGCTGGGTTAGTCAGAGCCCTGAGCTGAGCTTGCTGGGCTGCATTCCTCACTGGGGCTGTCCAAGCCTGTCCCAGGACTTTGGTCACCTCAGTGGCCATCTCTGCTCCCTGAAACCCTCGTGGCTTCTGTCCTTGAGTCCTCAAGTGGGGCAAAAATTCCTGATCAGCCCCTCTGGGGCCAGGCTGGGAGAGCTGGGGGTGCTCACCTGGAGAGGAGAAGCTCCAGGGAGAGCTCAGAGCCCTTGCAGGGCCTAAAGGGGCTCCAGGAGAGCTGGAGAGGGACTGGGGACAAGGCATGGAGGGACAGGACACAGGGAATGGCTTCCCAGTGCCAGAGGGCAGGGATGGATGGGATCTTGGGAATTAGGAATTGTTCCCTGGGAGGGTGGGGAGGGGCTGGGATGGAATTCCCAGAGCAGCTGTGGCTGCCCCTGGATCCCTGGCAGTGGCCAAGACCAGGCTGGACAGGGCTTGGGACAGTGGCAGGTGTCCCTGCCATGGCACAGAGGTGGAACTGGGTGGTTCTTCAGATCCCTTCCAACCCAAACCATTCCCTGATCCTCAGAGCCTTTTGCCAGGAAAGTCTCTGGGGCACTGATGTGGCCATGGATGAAGTTGGTGGATCCTGGTGCTGCTGTGCTTGGACAGGAAGCTGCAGCATTAACCCTGTGCAAGGTACAATTGTTTTAGAGGCCCCTTCACCTGCTTCCCTTTAGTTCCCAGAGCCAAGGGGGGGGAACACCTGAGTTTTTGCAGGATGGGGTTTGCCAGGCCCTTGGGAGCTGCTGGCAGCGTTCCTGCTCCCTGCTGGAAGGGGATGCAGCAGCACGGGATCATCAGGTCCTCTCCCAGGCCTGTGTCCTGATGAAATATCCCCAAATTGCCATCCTGCATCATTAAACAGTGCTGATCTGCCTTGGGGTGATCCCAGTGCCCCCCAGGCCTGATCTCAGGGAAATCTCTGCCTGCTGCTTTGTCACACACCTCCAATTGGAGGGTTTAGACCCATTTCAAAGTTCCTTGTGGGCTTTATTCCAGCACCAGCTGGAACAAAAGCAAGCAGCTTTTGTTTCAGGGCTTTGCAGAAGCACAGCATGGGGGGCTCTGAAGGGGGAGAGAGCAGGAAGAGGGTGCAGGGGAAGTTGGGGAGCATGAGAGGAGAGTGGAAGAGAAGTTTGGGAACAGGAGGGTGTACAAGGAAAACTGGGAAGCAGGAGAGTGTATGAAGGAATCAGCAGGATGGGGTGCAATGGGAAGTTGGGGAGTAGAAGGGGGTGCAGAGGAAATTGGGGAGCAGGAAAAGGTGTAATGGAAGATGAGGAGCAGGATGGGGTTCAGGAGAAATTGGAGAGCAGGAAGGGGTGCAGTGGGAAGTTGGGGAGCAGGAAGGGGTGCAGAGGAAGTTGGGAAACAGGAGGGGGTGGTGAAATCTTCAGGGAGGTTGTGCAAAGAGCCACATCTTGCAGGAGAGCACTGACCTCATCCTGCTGCAAGGAAGCTCCACTGGGCTCTCCTGCCCAGGGCTGGGAGTGTTTGGATGCTCCAGTGCTCCCGTCCTGGCAGGCTGGGGGCTGGTGGTGGGCTGGTGCTGCAGGGATGGTGCTCATGGCTGGTTTAGAAACCCAATTTTTGGGCAAAAAAGCTTCATCCTTCCAACTTGTACTAATAAAGAACAATGAAATATAGGAGTGAGAGCAAGAACTCTCCTTCCATGAATTATCCAGTGTTTTCCAGCCTTAGATTTCCATGTTGCTGCCCCCCTGCTCTGATTTCTGCCGTGCTCTGTGCCCTGCCCCTGCAGCCGAGGGCTGGCAGTGGTGATTAACTCCTCCCTCCTGGGGCACCGTGCCCTTTCCAGGCAGGAGCAGGCCCAGAAAGGCTCGTGCTGCCCTGGCGAGCACCAGGGAGAGCATTCCCACATTGCCAGGCTTTCCCTGTGTTTTCCTAGGAGAAGAAGAAGAAGAAGAAGAAGCACAAGGCCAGGCAGTCCTCGGAGTCGGGCTCGGACAGCTCGGCCTCGGACAGCGATGGAGCTCAGCCCTCCAGCAAGAGGCCCAGGCACGCCGGGACACCCAGCAAGGCTCCCAGGAAGAAGAAGAAGAAGAAGCACAAGAAGTAGCCCTGAGATGAGCAGGGCAGGCTGGGCTGCTGCCACGGCCATTCCCTGGTGCAGCCAGCAGGGATCAGCAGCTCTCCTGCTCCAGGGACAAGGAGTTTCCTACTCAAAGTAACGCGGGCGTGTGGTGTTACAGGTGTTGACTTGCTGCAAGCTGTCCTCTGTCACCTTGGGCACGGGCTGCCCCTTTGTCCCACAACTGCTGCCAGCACAGGCTCATGACACCCTGCAGGACACCCCTGCTGTCGCACAGCTTCGTGTCCTGCTGCCAGCTCTTGTGACAGCTGGGTGACAGCAGCCCTGTGCAGGGGCCTGCAGAGGCTGGGGTGGCACAGCCAGGCCCACACCGTGGTGGGGACTGGGTTTGGTGTTGCTGGGCACTGTGGTGGGACCACAACCCCCTGGCACAGGGCTCTGGGCTGCAAACCTGCCCCGACTCCTCAGTCTCTGCAAACACTGGGAGTGGAGGAGCAAGGAGTAAATGGGGGAGTGGAGATATTGGGAGTAAACATAGATTGTGGAGTGTTGGCTGCCTTGGGAAGGGATGGGAAATAAATCTCTGCTCTCTCCAGCTGTACTTTGTACTGGCTCCTTCCTCCCGTACCCTCTGCACTTCATCTTGGGCAGGGGAAGAACAGCTCTGGCTGTGTGGAGGAGATGGGAAAGGGTTTTTTTGGGAAGTTCTGGCTGCTTCCTGAGGTTCCCTGGGGTGGGAAGGGGGTGTGTGGTGAGGTAACCCATAGGAGAAGCCTTCTGGAGGGAGCATAAATCTTGTAACTAGAGCTGAGGGTCAGGGGAGGGGATGGCAGGGGGAGTGTGGCAGGAGCAGCTCGGCCCTGCTGGGACAGATGTGAAGGGGGGAAGGAGTGGCTGCTGTGGCCTCTGGCTCTGCAGGGAGCTGGGAGTGGGGTTGGCAGGAGGAGTTGGGACGCTGATGCAGCCTCCCCTTACCCCTTTTCCTTCCCTGTGCTTCCCACCCCAGCTCCCCATGGCTGCATCCCCCTTTGGGGCCATTTCCTTTCCCAAATCCGGACACCAAGAGCTCAGGACTTTTATTCCAAGGAAGCCTGCACCTCTGGCTGAGGCTGTGGGGCTCCCTCCTCCTGCCCTGGGGGATCGGCCTCGCTGGGCGGGGCATTCCCGGATCCTGAGCTGCTGCGGGACTGAACATTCCCGCTGGGAGAGCCCATTGCCTGCCAGAACTGATCCCCGCAGCTTAAAGAGGCTGGGATGGGCTACTGGGACCACTGGCCATTAACCCCATCCCTGCCATCCCTGTGGGTGAGCATGTGCCAGAAACGCCTTTTCCCGAGTAAACCGAGCACAGAGCTGTAACAACACCTTTATTATTTTTCCGTGTGACTTTTCCCACTATCAATTAAAAAAGAACCCAACAACAAACGATGAAACCACCACCCGAGCCCCTGGAGCCCCTGCAGGCGCCGGGCGGGGGCAGGGGCGGCCCCGGTGGGGCAGCGGCTCCGAGCCCACCAGGAAGCCGTGCCTGGCACGGGGCCAGGAGGTGGGGACGATGTGGCACCGGGTGACAGGCAGGGGACCTGGGACAGCGTCTATGTCGCCTTCTCGTAGGTGCGGGTGGAGACGACGTTGCCCATGGTGAGGGTCTGGGGGCAGAGAGGTGGGGGAGTTAGTGCTGCCTTGCCCGGCTCCGAGCTGATTCAAACCATTTCCGAGGTGGGAACCTCAGAATAAAACCATTTCCTTACCAGAATTAATTTCCCATCCTTCAGCTCCCGGACCAGCGATGTCTCCTTCCCCTCCCACTTCTGCACGTGGACGAGTTTGCCTCCATCCAGTGTGACCACGGACTGCAGGGAGAGATTGAGACCCACAGTTACTTTCCTCTCCGGGGTTTCTGGGCTCTGGGGGGTTTATCCCTCAAAGGGGACCCTGGAGCCCCGCAGGGCTCGGGATCAGCCTGCGGGTGCCACTGTGGGGATACCCACACCAGGCACCATCCTGGCACCATCCCCGCCTGGCGTGGTCAGCCGCGCTCAGCCCAGCCTGGATCCTGCACTAGCTCACGGCTTCGGCTGCCCCACTGTGACCCCAGGTGCCACCGGCACGGTCGCCCTGCCCTCCGTGTCCCGGTGCCAGCACAGGGAGCGCTGCCCCGGGGCCACGTCCCCATCCGGGGCCACCGGGACCCGTCCCTGCAGGGCCCGGCGGGGTTTTTGGAGCGGCTGCTGCAGCAAACACGCCTCTGCTCTTTGCACAGCGCGCTGCTGACTCAGCCCCGAGAGCCCGGCCCGTGCCAAGGTTGCTGTGACAGCGCCGGCCACGGAACCAGGGAGGGTTGTGCCAGGACAGACACGGGCACCAGCACTGGCACCGCCTGCCTGTCCCCATCCTGCCCTGTGTCCCTCACCCAGCCCCTCCAGAACCGGGGGCTGCCCCCCGGGTGCCCCCGTGGCTTGGGTCTGTCCAGAGCTCAGGTGTGCCCCAGCCCCAGATCCCCACAAGGCTCTGGGTGCTCCCTCAGACCCCAATTCTCCCCATAGCGGGTCCCCCCACTGCTCAACTGTCCAAAAGTTTGGGTACTCGCAGGGTTTGGGTGCCCCACAGCCCTGGAACCCACAGCCAGAGGGCAGGGATAGGTGGAATACCGGGGAGAAATTCCTCCCTTGGGAGGGGGGTGAGGCCCTGGCACAGGTGCCCAGAGCAGCTGTGGCTGCCCCTGGATCCCTGGCAGTGCCCAAGACCAGGCTGGACATTGGGGCTTGGAGCAGCCTGGGACAGTGGAAGGTGTCCCTGCCATGGCA
The DNA here is from genome assembly GCA_013399835.1 of Leptocoma aspasia. Lineage (NCBI taxonomy): Eukaryota > Metazoa > Chordata > Aves > Passeriformes > Nectariniidae > Leptocoma > Leptocoma aspasia. The sequence goes on along the minus strand of VXAX01004551.1, from coordinate 63,249 downwards.
GGGGTGGCACTGGATGAACTTTAAGGTCCATTCCAAACCATTCCATGCTATCCTGGGTGCCCCACAACTCCCTGCACGCCATGGCTGACCCCACCTGCCCCATCCTGTCCAGCCCCGTGCCTCGGGCAGCCGTCCTGGCCCCGCTGACCCATCACGTGCCCTCTGGTCCCCGGCCAAGGGGCACCCCAAGGGCACGTCCCGGGCTGTGGCAGGAGCTCCGGGCCGGTCACACTTTCCTGCTGCTTGAACAGCTTCCAGGAGCTGCGGCGGGAGGGAGCGCGGCAGGGAGGGACCTCACACTCAGCCCCTTCCCCCAGCCTCCCTCCGAGCCCAGCCCTTTGTGCGTCCTGCTCTGGGGCCAGGAAAGGGTTTTGTGCCCGAAGAGCCTCCGGTTCCTCCTGAGGCGCCCTCCGGGCTGGATGTGGGGCACAGAGCTGCCAGCTGCCCCATGCATGGAGTGTTCCGTGGGGCACGGGAGCGGCAGCTGAAATCTAGGAAAAATCAGGAGCCGGGCCACTCCTTCGAGGGAAAATGTCCCTGCAGGGTGGGAGAGCCCAGGGAAGTCTCTGCTCTCTCTCAGGTGATTTTTTTCCTTGCTCTTACTGGGAGGAGCAGCCTGGCCAGGGAAGGATCTCCCCAGGGACCCACATCCCTGGGATGAGCCCTTGGAGAAGCACGGACCAGCTCCCGGTGCTCCATCCCTGCAGCGCTGCCTGCTTGGGAGGGCAGGCACAGAGGGGGCTCAGCATGGAGGAGGCTCAAAAAAGAGGTGTGGTGCCCCTCTTCCCCCGGAGCGGGGACACTTCCCACCACCCCAGCACGGCCGCCGGCCTCCTCTTGAGCAAGCTGGCACTCGCCAGCCCGGCTCTTGCACAACCTTCCCGGCAGCTCCGTCCTGCCCCCGGGACAGCCCAGCGGCAAAACGGACTCGGGGGGGTTGCCTGGACGGGACCAGGCTTGAGCAGCAGCCCCGGCGGGCACAGAGGTGTTCCGGCAGCCAGGATGGAGCCCTGGGGCCACGGGCTGATGGAGCGATCCCGCGGAGCCCACAGAGCCTTTCGGGGGTGCCACGGGGCGGGGCGGGGTTGGGGCTCACCTTGACGTGCCTGTCGTCCGCCGTGGTCTCGTCGAACTCCTCGCCCAGCTTGAAGGTGATCTCGGTGTTCTTGAAGGTGCTCTGGGTCTTCACGGTGACCTTGTCGCCGTCCAGCTCGATGATGGTGGTGGGCTTGGTGAAGCCGGCCACCTGCCGCGTGGCGAAGCCCACGCCTGGGGGCCGAGGGATGAGGGGTGTGGAGGGGCACGATGCAGCCACCCACCCCCGGCATCGCCCCCAAGCTCTTCCTCCCCGTGGTGGTGGAGGGTGAACCCCAAAACTGCTGCCCGCTCATGGTCCTGGGGGCTCCGTACGCCCCCGGGGCAGGAGCAGAGAAGGGGGGCCAGGGAGGGATGGATCCGGGACCAGCACCCACCAGTCCCCGAGCTGGGTGAGGGGGGCACTGGTGCCTGTCCTCCCTTCCCCGCACTGCTCTGGGGTGGGGGACTCCCCCATGCTGACCATGCTGGGGCTGGCTGATGGGTCCTGAGCGGCCCCCAACACCCGGGGGGGCATCTCATCCCTCCACCCTCTGCCAAAGGCTGCCCTCCGGGGGGGGGCACAGGAAGGACGCGACCCCTCACCCAACCTGAGACCCCCTCACCCAGCCCAACCCCACGTGCACAAAACCCCTGAGCCCCCCTAAACCACCCACGGAGGCAGCAGCGACCCCCGCCCCCCCCACCGCCTGCAGCCTCCCCAGCCAGACCCCCGTGGGGGGC
>VXAX01004551.1:0-12693 GCA_013399835.1 Leptocoma aspasia | reverse complement strand
ATATCCCAATCCCATATCCCAACCCCATATCCCAGTCCCATATCCCAATCCCATATCCCAATCCCATATCCCAATCCCATATCCCAGTCCTATATCCCAATCCCATATCCCAGTCCCATATCCCAATCCCATATCCCAATCCCGTATCATGGTTTGGGATAGCAGGGACATACTGGGCACCCCAGAGCTGCTCAGCCCATGGGGTCACCCCACATTGCTCTGTCCCCCCTGGAGTGTTCCATCCTCATCCCTCCTGGACAGCAGGAACCTGCATTCCCGGCTTTTCCAAGAGGTTTTTGGGACTCTCCCATTTCCAGCAAAACCTCATCCCACTAAATCCTGCGGTCCCACAGGCTGCTCCGGGGCTGCCCAGCTCCTGGGACACCCTGCCTGTGGGGTGGCCCTGCCAGGCTGCTCTCAGGCAGCCGTTTGTCCATCCCACACCCCAAAGCTGTCATGCTTCTCATCCTAACACATCCATTGTTGTTTTCCCTTGGATCGGGCCGTCAATCCTCAGGAATTCCCGCATTTGGCTCAAGGAAGGAGGCCTGGAGCCCCCCCAATCCCAAGATCCCTGAGGGCCGAGTGAGGACTAGAAACCTTTTCCTGACAGACCTCTGGCTCTTCCCACTGGATTCCATTTCCCCCATTTTTTCTGGCTTCCCTCCTCCCAAAATTCCTCCCCGTGCTTCCCATGGGGGCCTGCAGGGTGGTTTTATTCCCGTTACAGGGATCCTACAGCTCCAACTGCTGCAGCCAACAGCAAAGTCCTGGGACATATCATTGTCCCAGCTTTGCAAGGACTCACCCTAGACCCCGGAGACCCCTGTGCCAGGGGCATCCTCCCTCCCTCCTGGCACGCAGGGAAACCCTCGGGATGGGCTCCAAAGGCAGCAAAGGTTTGGGAAGCACAGGCTGCCCTCACGTCCCCTCCTCCACGGGGTCCCAATCCCCAGGCCAGCCCTGGGTTGTTTTTCCCTTTTCCCCCTTGTTTTCTTCTTCCCATTGCCCTGTAACAACCAGGACTTTTCACGAGCCGCCTCCCTCCCCCTCTTTTCCTCCCTGACTCATTCCCTGTGTCCTTCCAGCCGGGATGTGCCGGTCCCCACGTCCCGCGGGAGGGGCAGTCCCGGGGCCGGGGACAGCGAGGGACTGAATGCAGCACAGTGAACATTTCCTTCCCTCTGGTGCTAATTCCAGCAGGGAATTTCAGTGCCAGGCACAAACAGCTCATCTCCAAGGGGCTCAGAGGCAGAAATTCCCCATCCCGTGGCAGTGGGGCTTTCATGGGGCACGTGGATGGACTGGATGAGCTCTTCCAGGCGAAGGGATTCCACGACGGATGCAGCTGGAGATGTGGCAGTGAGGCAGGCTGCTCCAGCACCAGCCTGTGCTGTCCCTCTTGGTGTCTGGGGAGGGGACAGAGTGGGGTCATCCAGGTCCCACTGTCCCCACTGGGCTGGAAAGAGGGATTGGCTCCTGCAGGGATGGAGGTGACTCCATGAGCCCCAGGGTTTGTCCCCAAATGGCAGCAGTGCTGTCGCATGGCAGCCACCTGTGCCAGCCTTTCCCCACCCCTCTCAGTGACATGCAAAGCCTCTAAAGTGGCTCCTGGTGGCTGCCAGTCCTGCCCCTGTCCCCAGAGCTCTGGGAACAGTTGTACTCCAGGAAAACAGTGGGGAACGAAAGCCCCCAGCCCCTCCCATCCACTCCCCTTCCCATCCACATCCCTTTGGCTAAAAGGACACAGTGACCCACAAATCCCACACTGACCCCTCTTCAGCCTGACACCCCAACCTCACCCCTAATCCCAGCATCTGCACCCCACTAAAGGGAGTTCAAGAGCCTGGAGAAGTGGCCACTGCCAGAGGGACACAGCCCGGTGACAAACAGGTATTTGTGGCACCCAAAGTCACGCTGGACACCCCTCACTGTGGTGTGGCTCACCCTGGGGGGGTGGGGATGCACTGAACCCTTCACTGATCGTGTGGGGTCATCACTGCACAGGGCTTCAGTCCCATCCCGGCCTCCAAATCAGAGAAAAATAAAATTTAAAAAATCATAGACTCAATCACAAAATCACAGAATCACAGTCACAGAAGAATTTTGGTGGGAAGGAACCTGAAATCCCATCCAGTGCCACCCCACTGCCATGGCAGGGACACCTGCCACTGTCCCAGGCTGCTCCCAGCCCCAATGTCCAGCCTGGCCTTGGCCACTGCCAGGGATCCAGGGGCAGCCACAGCTGCTCTGGGAATTCCATCCCAGCCCCTCCCCACCCTCCCAGGGAACAATTCCTAATTCCCAAGATCCCATCCATCCCTGCCCTCTGGCACTGGGAAGCCATTCCCTGTGTCCTGTCCCTCCATGCCTTGTCCCCAGTCCCTCTCCAGCTCTCCTGGAGCCCCTTTAGGCCCTGGAAGGGCTCTGAGCTCTCCCTGGAGCCTTCTCCTCTCCAGGTGAGCACCCCCAGCTCTCCCAGCCTGGCTCCAGAGCGGCTCCAGCCCTGGAGCAGCTCCGTGGCAGGGACATTTCCCAGTGCAAAGCAGTGACCCTCCATGCTCAGAAGGATTTGGAGACAAACGCAGTGGGGTGGGGCAGGAATGCAGAGTGATCCCTGTGCATCTGTGTCAACAATCGTCCCTTTGTGCCCTGACATCCTCACCGGGGCTCTGGAGAGGGAAAACTCTAGGCTGTGCCCTCCAGGGTGCAGGGGGGACGGGCCCTGGTGCCACCGCAGTCGCTGCTCCTGCGAGGCTGCCGCCAGGATTTGCAGGATTTAAGGGCTCCGGCAGGAAAGGGCTGGAGGATTTACAAGCTTCATTTTGTTGCTTCTGGTGGAAAAAGCTGGGAATTGAGGAGAGCCGAGTGTTGGTTCCCCCTGACAGGGATGCCCCGAGCTCCCACCCCCTGACCCCACTGCAGAGGTGCCCAGGTCCCTCCTGGGGTGACCCGGCTGCTGCTGGTGTCAGCTTTGCCCCTCACCCTCGGTGCCACATCGCTTTTCCTCCCGGATTTCAGGGGAGGAGAACTCTGCCAAATTGCTTAAACCCGTGCAAACACAGATTTGTGTGTGAGACGCCACCAAAGCCCCCAGACCTCCGAGGCCACCGGCGGCTGCGGGAGCGGAGTGACAGCAGCAGGGTGACACTCACAGTGTCCCAGCCTCCGCCTCCTCTTTTATCCCCTGCTGCAGCCCCGGGCAGGGCGCTGGGGGTGCTGGGGGTGCTGGGGGTGCTGGAGGTGCCTCCCCACCCACGCCGAACCATCTGGGGCTGCATGAGTGAGGCTCAGCTGACGGCGAGCAGCGACAGTGGGTGCGGGGCGAGCACGGCTGCGCATCCCCCGCTGCCAGCGCGGCTGCCGGGGCTGGGAAAGGAGCAGAAATACCTTTTTCCAGGAGATAAAGGCTGAGGAGAAGGGAGGGGAAGGTGGATGTTTCAGAGAGGGACCTGAGCAGGGAAAGGAATCTGCTGGAAGAGTCTCCTCCCTGCTCGGGGTGCCCGGGTCCTGTCCCCGCGGCCCCCCGGGACAGCAGCTGCTCAGGCAGCTTCCCCCGTTCTCACAGCCCTGCGCTCTGCATGTCACGGGGGTATCAAAAATAAACGAGCAGCTCTGGCTCTCACCGGGAGCTGCAGCCTGGAGGTGGCCGCGGTCACATTCCCTCCCTCCGGCCGCCGCTGCGGCTGGTCCAGCTCAGGACACACACCCATCGGTGTGTCACAGGACACACATTCACTGGTGTGTCACAGGACATCCATCGGTGTGTCACAGGACATCCACTGGTGTGTCACAGGACACACACTGGTGTGTCACAGGACACACACCCATCGGTGTGTCACAGGACACACATTCACTGGTGTGTCACAGACACACACCCATCGGTGTGTCACAGGACACACATTCACTGGTGTGTCACAGGACATCCATCAGTGTGTCACAGGACATCCACTGGTGTGTCACAGGACACACACCCATCAGTGTGTCACAGGACATCCACCAGTGTGTCACAGGACACACGTTCATCGGTGTGTCACAGGACATCCACCAGTGTGTCACAGGACACACCCCCATCAGTACGGACACACCAGGAGCAGCCCCCGCGGGGGACCGAGCCCTGAGCCCACCCCCAGCCCCGAATGGGGCAGAGGTTCCGCGGCTGGAGCAGCTTCTGGAGCGTGCCCGGGTCACACCAGGGCTGCAGCAGGCACAGGACGGGCGGGTTCTGCTTGTGCTGTCCTGGACTTTTCCTGGTGCTTCCCGCAGGATCTGTGACCCACCGAGCCCAGGGTGGCCCCAAATAAATCGCTCCTGACAGACCTTTTCCTCTCTGGGCATTTAATCCTGCAGAGAAGATCCAGCCCCTGAAGGAATCTCCTGGAGCTCTGAGCATCAGCCACAGACCAGCAGCACTCAGATCCAGTGTTCCTGCCCAGCATTGCTTTTAAGTGAGGATGAGATGGATCCTGGTATGATTTTGAAAAACGATGCAAGTGGGCAGGAAGGATTGCTGGAGTTTATTTGCAGCTGTGGACACAGGAAAGAGGCATGGATGTAGCCACAGCTGAGCTGTTCCCCTTCCTGGGAACACCCCAAATCCCTGAGCTGTTCCCAGGAACACCCCAAATCCCTGAGCTGTTCCCCTTTCCCAGGAACACCCCAAATCCCTGAGCTGTTCCCAGGAACACCCCAAATCCCTGAACTGTTCCCATTCCCAGGGATCCCCTGAATCCCTGAGCTGTTCCCCTTTCCCCAGAACACCCCAAATCCCTGAGCTGTTCCCCTTTCCCAGGAACACCCCAAATCCCTGAGCTGTTCCCAGGAACACCCTGAATCCTTGAGCTGTTCCCAGAAACACCCCAAATCCCTGAGCTATTCCCCTTCCCAGGAATTCCCTGCCCCTCTGAGCTGTTCCCACTCTCAGGAGCACCCTGAATCCCTCAGGAGAACTCCCGTGGCTAGACTGTCCATCTTGATGGCACAATGACAACCTGCCAGGCTTTCCTATGGTCTATCTCAAGTTGAAATCCAAACAATTTCAGTATTTTGCCCTTTTTCTTTTGCTTCTGAGGAAATCTGGCTGCAGGATCTTTGTTCCTTACGTATTTCCATGTTCTGAAGCACTTGGAATATAAAAATGGAGTGTGAATCATATCCTTGCTTTAAATAAAGCTCCTTCCATCCTTAAGGATGTGTTTGTCACTGATTGTGTGACTCCTGTGATTGAGCAGTGCTTAGAAGGAATAAAGCAGCCAATAATTATCCTGAAATTCCACCAAGGAATACTTTATCGAGGAAGAGATAATGAAAGAGGCGATGTTTGAGGGGAAGAAATAAAGTTTTTTATTAAATCAAATTATAGAGCTGGAAAATAAAGACTGGCTTTTAACCACGGCTTGGAGTTTGGCCATGGACAGTGGAAAATGTGGAAAACCTGATTTTTTCCTCTGTATCCTATTTAATCTAAAGATGTTTGTGAGTCACTCCTGCCTCCCTTCCATGCTCTCCCAGCAGAGCTGTCACAGCACTGTCACAGAGGGACAATAAAAGTCATCTCCTCATCTGCCAGGGGGATGGATTGAGGAAATGATTTTTAGGACAGCAGAAAAAAGGAAATATTACCTTTCCCTGCTGCAGATCCCACCCTCACCTCGTTGTTTTCCTGCTTTTCCTTTGGGCTGCTGTGCTGGGAGCCCCAGGCAGGGCTGGGTGATCCCGCACATTGTCGGCTTTGGTGGCCTTTTCTCCACTCCAAAATGTCCCAACCCTTTCCAGGCAATAAAAAGTTTGGAGAGCTGGCCCTGGAGTCAGGGAAGTTTCTCCAGTGCCTGTGGGATGCAGGGCTCAGCTTCTTGGTTTTTCCTTCCGTTTCCCATTTTATCCTGAAAATTCCCTTCTTTAAGCTATTCTTGGCCTCTCTCTCCTCCTGAGGGTGAAGAAATTGGGCAGAAAAGGGGGATTTTGGTGCTGTTTTGGGACCTTTTTCCGGGTCACAGGGGAGGGTCACGGTCCTGACAGTTCCTTTATCCAGGGAAGAAGTGGAGCCACCATCCCTGGAAGTGTTCAAAACCCCAGCAGACCCTTCATGCCATGGTTTAGCGGGAATGGTGGCATTCAAACACTGGACTTGATAATCTTGCTATGTCTTTTCCAACCTTGATGTGATTCTGAATGATCTGAACAGGAAGAGGCTGGAACACTCCAGAACTTCCCCTAAAATATTCTGTCCTACTGCATCTTCAGGAGCTCTAGAACTTTCAGGAATTCATTATTTCCCAAACATCCCTCCTTTCACATTCCCAATAAATCTGATTTTCCCCCACTGTTTTGAAGGTCCACCGTGGAGGACACCCAGCCACGGATGTTCAGCAGAGCCTGGGAGAACTGGCTGCAATAGGAACTGAAATTCCAGCAATCCCGGTGCCCAGGGATTGACCATGGACACTGCTGGGGAAGGAGCAGTCTGGAGGTCTCCTGACACCTCCTGTGGACAGACAGAAGGTGCTCCATGACACACTGAGTGTCCCAGACCCCAGTTCCATGAGTGTCCCTTGGGAGAAGTTAAAAACAACCCCAAGGAATGTGTGCCTGCAAATGGAATGCTTTGGAAACATCTGGAGCAGTGAGAAATGTCCCTGTCCCCAGGGGCTGGGGGTGGCAGAGAGAATCTGAGGAAATCTGGGGTGTGTTCCTGGGAAGGAGAGGTCATGGGGACCCTCTGGAGAGAGCAATCCGTGCGCAAACACATCCCAGACACACATCCATAAATATGGACACACATCCATAAATACAGACACATGTCCATAAATACAGACACACGTCCATCAGTATGGACACACATCCATGAACATGGAAACAGCCATCAGTATGGACACACATCCATCAATATGGACACACATCCATAAATATGGACACACATCCATGAACATGGACACACATCTATAAATATGGACACACATCCATAGTGGACACACATCCATGAACATGGACACACATCCATGGATATGGACACACATCCATAAATATGGACACACATCCATAAATATGGACACACACATGGATGTGGACAGTTGTGTGTGGATATAAAACGAGCAGCCTGTCACCAGGAACCCCAGCAGGAACGTTCTTCCAGCAGCTCAGACATGGACACTGGCAAGGGACAAGTGACCCATCCCTCCATCAAGGGGGCTGGATGTGTGGAAAGCCTCCAGACATGGAAAAGGCACAAACAAGGCCTTGATTTGGAGCATTTCCAGCAGCTGGCAGGACCCAGGGAGGGGATGTTGTGCTTGACATCTCTAACAAACTTACTGAGACCCAGCTGTTTGTGTTGGCACTGCCACGGCTCCTTCCAGGGCCACCATGTCCTTCCCAGGCCTCCTCCTGCCTTCCAGGCTATGGGGTGGCTCCAGGAAGTCTCCTTTTCATCCATGTCCATGGTTCCCAAGTTCTCCAGACCTTTCTCCCAGGCTCTCCCACTCCCCTGGGCAACTTAGCAGTTCTCTGGTGAGGGTGACAGCCAGGCTGTCCCAGCCAGTGTGCAGATGGCTCTCAGGACAGGACCAACAAGGCCAATAATTGTCCACAAACCAGCAAAACCAAATCCATTCTTCCTCAGGCAATTTTGGGAAGCGGTTCTGGAACCTCCACTGCTACTCAGAGCTGAGGAGAAGCTTTGGAGTCTTGGAGAAGGTGAGAGGCTCATGGCTGGAGGTGTCAGGCACCCTGTAGGGATGGGGACAGGCCTGCTCCTGTGGGAGGAGACACTGGAGCACCTTCATGCCCCAAACCAGGGCAAATCTCTCTAAAAATCCTCATTCTCCCCAGGTCAGTGGGAAGGAGTGGTGGGATGGGAATGGCTCCTCCCTGTTCCTCAGAGCTCTGCAGCAGACTCTGCTCCTGCACAGAAAATGGGGAGAAAACATGGATTTGAGGGACTTTTTTCACCTTCCCATTCCCTGTCAGCAGCCCTGGAACAGCAGGTGTGGCATAAAACAACCTTGGTTATGCACAGGGTCCCTGTGAAGGTGATTTTGCTCTGTCACGTGCCACAGTCACCCTCATTTCAGTCACCCTGGGCCAAATTCCCCCCATGGAAAGGACGGGGAATACAGCACGGAGCTGTTTTGCCAGAAGATGAACTGACAGCTCGCTGTGTCTCTCCACAGTCCATCTCCACATTTATCTTCCTCTCCCCATCCTGCTCTTCCCACGTGCAATCTGCTGCTCTGGAGCGCTCCGGGTTTCCATGAAGCCCCTGGGGCAATGGGGAGGGAGCTGCTCTGCTCTGGGAGCCTCTTTTAGAGCTGGGTTCAAATCTCTGCTGCTCCTTTTCAGCTCGCCCCAGTCTCCAGGGAGATCAGGGGAACCTTTCCAACCGGGGAGGAATTTTCCACCTAAACACTTTCCTGACCTGAAATCACTTCTTATCTTCCCAGCAGAAAACATTATTTCCATAGAAGGTGCCTTTTACCTCAGCAAATAAAACCCTTGAGCTCAGCTCCCGGAAAAGAGAGGTTTTATCCTGAACATTGAGCACCAAGGACGGGTTTTTTTGCAAATAAAATTCCCCAGGATGTGTCCTGAGAGGCCCATCCTGGGAGTTTCCAAACCCCCAGTGAAGGCTGGAAGCCAGCAGCACATCAGCTCCCTGCAGAGCTGCTCAGCTCCTTCAAACCACCAGCACAGAGCTGGAGAGCCAAGGAACCCTCCCAAGCCAGCCAGACTTGGCTGCCAGTGGGGGCTGAACTCATTCCTGGCGAGGCTGTTGGCAGCTCTGCTTCCCTGGGATCTGTGGATCCAGCCCTGGAAAGGCTTGGGCTGCCTAATGGCAAACATGTGGGCATCCCCTTCCCTTCCCTTCCCTTCCCTTCCCTTCCCTTCCCTTCCCTTCCNCCTTCCCTTCCCTTCCCACCAGGGATGGAGGCTCAGGGCAGGGATGGAGGCTCAGGGCAGGGATGGAAGCTGATCAGGGCAGGGATGCTCCATCCTCTCCTCTGCTCCAGCAGCTCAGCCTGGCAGGACCAGCTGGCCCTGCATGGGGCTTGGCAGCAAATCCCAGGATTCTGGGCTAAAAGGAACCTTTTCCAGGCCAGATGGAGGCAGGGATGGCGGCTTGTGGTGCTGTGGGCTGCCAGCAACGGCAGGGATAAACCTGGAGAGGGAAAACTTGAAGGTTTCCCTTTGGATTGTGTCCCCCGCGTCCCCACCTTCAGACAGCCCAGGCCTTGGAGCAGGGGTGTCTGGGGAGCAGCTGGAAGGGTTTTCCTTGCACATGGACATCTGCAGGGCCTCATTTGTGCCCACAGCCACAAGGACTGGAAGATTTCCAGAAAATCTGTTCCTACCCCAAGGAGCGCCTTGAAAAAGCCTCGAGGAGCTGTGGGGGAGCTGGTGGAGCAACTGGGGCCATCCAAGAGGGAAAACCGAGGTGTGAAACCAGGCCATGGCTTCCAGACAAGCCCTGGCAGCATTCAGGAGTTGGTTTTTTTTTTGTGAATACAGCAGGGAGGTTGATATTGTTAAACCTTTCCAGTGTGGAATGATGGCAATGACCATTTCTGGAATAAAAAAAATGGATTCTGCCCAATTCTCTGTCCCCTGGTACCTCCCAGCATGGGCTGCTGGGTTTCAGATGCCTCGTCCTGCAGAGCCAAATCCTCCTGGGAGAAGATCTGTGACCTCAGGAACAACATTCCCTGGGGAGCCTCTCAAAGCCCCAAATGCCAAAGCCATCTGCACAACCCTTTGTGTCCATGGTTGGAATAATAAAAACATTAATGTCAGAAAATCCCTCTGAGATCATTGAGCCCAACTGCTAACCCAGCACTGCCAAGCCCAGAATCTCCAATCCTGGGCTCAGTTTTGGGTCCCTTAGGACAAGAAGGACCTGGAGGGGCTGGAGCGTGTCCAGGGAAGGGAACGGAGCTGGGAAGGGGCTGGAGCCCCAGGAGGGGCTGAGGGAGCTGGGAAGGGGCTCAGCCTGGAGAAAAGGAGGCTCAGGGGGGACCTTGTGGCTCTGCACAAGTCCCTGCCAGGAGGGGACAGCCGGGGGGGTCGGGCTCTGCTCCCAGGGAACAGGGACAGGAGGAGAGGGAACGGCCTCAGGCTGGGCCAGGGCAGGCTCAGGGTGGACACCAGCAGGAATTTCCCCATGGAAAGGGGGCTCAGGCCTTGGCAGGGGCTGCCCAGGGAGGTTTGGAGTGCCCAGCCCTGGAGGTGTCCAAGGAGCCACTGGACGTGGCACTCAGAGCTCTGGGCTGGGGACAAGGTGGTGTCAGATCACAGATGGGATGTGATGATCCCAAAGGTCTTTTCCAGCCCAGCTGAGTCAGGGATTCTGTGGTTCTGTGAGGTCCCCGCTGGCAGCAGCTGCCTGAGGCAAAGCTGAGAGACAGCCTGGGCTTTGCTTCCCAACATGGAACACACTGTGCCAGACAGATCCTGGTGGGACTGAGGTTCACACCTTCCAAAGCAGTTTGGATGGAAGATCCAAGTGAGATGACACTTTAACTGGAAATAACAGCAGCAGAGAAATCAACAAACTCCAGGCCTTGGAGCCTGTTCCTTCACTTCCATCAAATCCAGTGTACTCCTCTAAAACTGTCTGGAGCACAGCATTGTTTTTTTTATCCCAGAAGACACCACCAGCAGTTTCTGGTTCAAATTATGAGGTAATAAAACAAACCCCACCACGCTGCTGTTTGTTACTAATTATGGGACTTATGTTTTGGTGTCAGCAGCTCCCAGCTTCAATCCACTGGCAGTAATAACAATCCAAAAGCAATTCAGGTTGGATTTTACAAGCCTTTAAACACATTATCTCTGATTCCAGTCAAATAATCACTCCTGGATGATATTTCTATAAGACACGGTCAGCAGATGTTCCTGAGTGTGAATCCAGCTGTTTTCTCTGCTGATGTATGGACAGATGTGACTTTATCATTAATCTTATCCTATGTCCAGGGGTGGAATTTGAATTTTGGGAGGCAGGATGGCAGCAGGAGTGGACCCAGCAGGGTATTTAGACAGCAGGTAAGAAGTGGCTCCTCTCATATGGTGGGAGTGGTGGGCCTGGATGTTTCCAAGGATAAAATGCCCTGGAACCCTCAGGCACCCAAGGTGGCTTTAGGAGGGGTCACAGAGCCCTGCTGGACACTGGACATGGGTCAGAAGGATCAGATTCTGATGTCTTTATGGAATTATATAAAATCATCAAGGTTGGAAAAGTCCTCTGAGATCATCGAGCCCAACCTTTAACCCAGCACTGCCAAGGCCAGCTCTGCTCGTGTCCCCAGGTGCCACATCCACAGGGCTTCTAAATCCCTCCAGGGATGGGGACTCCAGCACTGCCCTGGGCAGCTGTGCCAGGGCTGGACAACCCTTTCCATGGAGAATTCTTCCCAAATAACCACCCTGAGCCTGCCCTGGCCCAGCCTGAGGCCGTTCCCTCTCCTCCTGTCCCTGTTCCCTGGGAGCAGAGCCCGACCCCCCCGGCTGTCCCCTCCTGGCAGGGAGTTGTGCAGAGCCACAAGGTCCCCCCTGAGCCTCCTTTTCTCCAGGCTGAGCCCCTTTCCAGCTCCCTCAGCCTCTCCTCACAGGACTGCAGCACATTCCAGCAGTGAGAGCTGAAAACAGCCCCTGTGAATTCCAGAATTCTGGAATGGTTTGGGTCGGAAGGGACCTTAAATCCCAGTCCCACCCCCTGCCAAGAGCAGGGACACCTTCCACTGTCCCAGGTGCCTCCAAACCCTGTCCAGGCTGGCCTTGGACCCTTCCAGGGATGTTGAAGATGTGAAAGAACCTATCTGACTGCTACCAATCACAGGGAAAAGCAGCAATCCTGGAGGCAGAGAGGACGGGGATAGCACAGCTGGAAAGAGTCACCTGGAGGAGGAATATCTCATGTGGGGCTCTGGGTAGTTTCCCAAGTTGCCAGAAGCATTCAGTATCTAGAGTCACATCAGGACAGCAGCCCTGGCTATGGAGGCAGCTTTATTTGCAGGTTTTCCAGCAGGAAACTTCCACTTCAGCACTGCTGATTTCACTGCTGCTCCCCTCACCCGCAGGATACGGAGTGTCAGACTGGAGGTGTTTGCAGATGAGAGATAACAACTGTCGGAAAATTAAATTAGGAGTGCTTAGAAAGTGTTCTTGGAGCTGCAGAGCCAAGCCAGCTGTGCTTGCCACACCTGGGAAGCACAGTGGGAGCTGATAAAATCTTGCTGTTTCACCCAGCAACAGGTCCTGGAGGGAAATTGTCAGCTGGCCAGGGAGGAGGAAGCGGCCCCTGGAGCCAGGAGAAAGCAGGGGCAGGTTTCAAGAGGCACAGAGGCCTCTCCAGGCCTTTGATGTGTGTTTGCAGTGTGTGTGCCAACAGCTGTGCTCCCAAAAAAAGCTGTGCCTCCTTGTGTTTTGTTTGGATCCCTCAGGTCAGGAGGGGGGACGGGGGCTGAGGAGGCCTCGATGCTCAGACAAGTTCTGCTGGGTGTCCCCATCCCCAAACCAGGTGGGTACAGGGAGAAACTGCCCACAAACAAACATGCAAAACAAAAACCAAACCAAAACAATCCTCATGGTTTCTCAGGACAGGCTGGAGAACCAGCAGGAAATTCTGCTCCTGCCCTGAGCTCATCCCCCAGCGTGGGCAGCAGGATGAGAGAGGGGCTCCTCCCCTCTGCCCCACTCAGGTGA
>VXAX01004548.1:708104-759247 GCA_013399835.1 Leptocoma aspasia | reverse complement strand
AGTGAGGTGTCCCCTCAGCCTCCCCTTTTCCAGGTTGAACAACCCACAAGACCTCAGCTACCCCTCACATGGCCTCCCCTCATGGCCATTCACCATCCCCATGGCTCTCCTTTGAAGACTCTAACAACTTAATGTCTTTTTTATATTATGGTGCCCAAAACTGCACCCAGGCCTGGAGATGAGGCCACCCCAGTGCTGTGCTTTGAGGAAAAACCGCCCAGAGAGAGACTTGAAACACTCTGCTCTGCAAAGCAATAAAGTATTTCTGCAGAGGGATTTCAAAAGAGTATTATTTTGACCTCTGCTGTTCAAAATTTCCCTTAAATGAGGGAAAACAAAGCTATCAACACCAGCCAAAATCTGTAATCTTGACAGGCCATCTTGTGACCCTGTCCCCCTCTCCACCTCTGCAGATGGTTTGTTTAATGCTGCATTATGGAAAAGCTGACAATTTCAGCCACCTGCTGTGTACCAACATCCTGAAAGGAAAAAAGTTGGTCACCCCTCTACACAAAAGCTGGTGAGAATTTCATCAGTGAATTTAATGGGGCATGATCAGGTCTCCCCTTGACAGGACCAAAGGTCAAGCTCTATTTTATCCAGAGTTAGTAACAAGTGAAGAGAAAAGCAAATTTTCAGAGTGTGCAGTTCTTAAACAAAACACTAGCCTGAGCACACACATATGCGTGCAAAATTGCAGTCCTCCTGCTTCTTTTGGATGATATATTTAGAAATCCTATTAGCTGGAGAGATCAACATTCTTATCTGAATTTCCAGGATGCTGTAACATGCAAAATTAGAGCAGCTCTCTTAAGTGGGTCAATTATCACTACTGCACTTACAGCAGCTTTTCCCCTCCCTCCCTGCAGCATCAGTAATGGGCATTTAGCACAAGGATTTAAACAGTCAGATGTTGAGTTGACACACACCACAATGTAAAGTTCCCTTCCCCTTTTATATTTTCAGAATCTTAAAGGAACAAAGGAAATCAGCCAAGTACGGAATCTCCACATTAAAATTGCAGTCTCCTAGCAGAAAGCTTCGATGACTTCCAGAGCAGGGCACCCTGCAGGATAATTCCAGTCAGCAATCACACTCTCTGTTTGCCTGCCACATCTGAGTCAGGCACAAATAAGGTTTATGGCTTTCCCCTCCAAGGGACAAGAGGAGAACCTGAGGGCCACGAACCATGTTCCCAGCCCTGTCCCCCAGGGTGCAGGGCCACACAACCAGTTTAAAAGGCTTCAGGTTATTATCCCCTCAAGAAGGAATTCTCTTTAAAAAACACTGCAAACCACCAGACACAAGTGGAGCAATTCAACTACTCAGCACCACTTCAGATGCAACAAAGACATCCAGAAGACCTAGGGAAACACAGGCTCTCCTGCAACAGTGCTGGAGGCCAGGTGAGATGTGTGAGAGGCTCCTTCTGCCTCGCTGTCCCACTGCTGCCCATCCATGAGCAGCCCTGGCAGTAAGGGGATGCAGCAGGGAAGAGGACAGAGCCACACAGTGGAATATACCATGTCAATGAGCACATGGAAAGGAAAATTTTACTTTCCCACCAAACACGTCATTCTCTCAGCACCACACTTGCTTTATACACAGTTTTTTATAGGGAAAAAAATGTGTGAGGCAGCACTGCAAGTGAAAGATAATATGATTCTCCTTCATTCCATGGAAAAGCAGAGTGGATATGCAGGCTTCAAGTCATGAGCCCTGCTGTTGAAATTCAACAGGTCCAGCCCTGGCTGGAGGAGAGGGTGATGGGGAGAAATTAAGGTGCAGAAATTAAATTTCTATTGCTGTCCCTGGCTGACCTCTTCCCTACATCTCCAGCATTTTCTCATGTGGTACTAAATAGGAATGATCACAAAAGCCAAGCATTACCAAACACCTAACTCTTTGGAAATCTATGCAAATGACATGGGGCAACAACAGTCACACCCTATTTAAGGCAGCAATTTTTTCTTAATAGATTAAACTCTTCCAGCTAAAATCCATCTGCTCAAAAACACAGCAATTTTAAGACTTCATTTTGAAATTAAGTGAACAAGGGTTTTGCAAGCCTTCAAGTCCAAGCAAATGCTTCATTAGGAAACATTTCTTCACCAAGAATGTGGTCAAACACTGGAACAGGCTTCCTAGAGAGGTGGTCAAAGCCCTCAGGCTGTCAGTGCTTAAGAAGCATTTGGAAAATGACCCTAAAAACATGGTATAACTTTTGGTCAGCCCTGAATTGGTCAAGCAGTTGGACTGGACGATCATTGGAGGTCAGTTCCAACTGAAAATATTCTATTCAACTTACTACAAAGATCTTGGCATCTCTTACCACACAGTGAACTGAAGTAATTTGCCTCAGTAAATATTGTATGTACTTTAACCATGCAATTTAAAATCCATTTTTATTCTCTTATGTCCTTGTCACATTTCACACTTGAACAAAACACGTTTTCAATGCAACACCAGTTAATAAAAAAAAAGTAAAAGGTCAGTTACTAAAAAGAAAGTCCTTAACCAGAGAGAAATAGAAACTGGTTTTATTAACCTCCCTAACCACAGCTTTAAAATTTTCTTGATTAAAGCCTAATTTCCAAAGTTAACTTTTTAATCAGGAACGCTAGGGCCTGATGGCTCCAGGAAGTTTTAGCAGAGGTCAAAAGATTGCTGGAGATCTAATTTTTCATTTCTAATAAAAAAGGAAGTCTTGCCCTTTTCCTTGCAAAGACAGACCTTGAAGTGTTAGTAGAGAAACAAAGAACGTATCCATCAAAGGTTCTCATGGTGAAGCTGTACAAAGCTTCCCAAGACAGCGTGGAGCTGACAGAGCTGCTAATGCTCGAGAGGGAATTAGCTGAACTCCTCTTGCAAAGACCAACATGGCAGAAAAGCCCAGGAGCTGCTGCCTAACCAAGGATTAAAGAGACCAGTTCCTCATTCCGTCACAGATTTTCTGGGTAACTCTGAATGTGTCACTTAGTCTCAGTTCTGCACCTGGAAATGAAGATAAATACTCACAACTTCCCTTTCTGTGACATGAAAATAAACACGTTAAACCAGGAGACTTTCAAATAGCTTGGCAATAAAGTACAAGTACTGCAGACAGATAGGAAATAACAAAGTGCTGCCCCATTCAGCTGCCCAGCTTTTTCCCAAACCCTTCTTGCCTGCTGGGATCTGGCAATGCCTTCGTGATCTTCCCTCAAACAAAAGGGAGGTTCACAGGGCAGAGGAAGCCAGGGAGGAAAAGCTCCTTATGCTTTCCCACCCAGCTCAAGTTTACATCTGAAAGACTTCTAGGCACCAAATGTTCTCCTGACAGCCTTCTGCTACCAACGCCCAAATTTAAGAGGTTATTTTTCTTATACATTTATCAGAAATGTTCTTTTGCAAGCAACTCAGGAGAGAGGCCTCCCTTGGCTGCCTTGGTCTGACCCCGGGAGGATCCCACCTCTGTCCTTTGACAAAAAAAAAAAAACAACCAAAGACCCCCTGAATAAGTCAACCTCAGTCCCAGAGGCTGCCCAGCCCAGAGCCCCTCATCATCAAGACTGATCAGCTTTACTGGAGGGAGAAAAACCTGCCCTGAATTTACCTACAGAGGCAAACAGAGGGATATTTACACAAGATAGCTGGTGAGGGAAATTTGCAGGGACTCTTCTCATGTGGAAAAGATTTACTGTGCTCTGACAAGACAGGATTTGGTTTACAACTAAGGGTGCATTTTTCAGAGAGCTTCAAAGGAAAAGAATAAATAAATAGTATAAAAAAGGTGTATGTGTGTGGGATAAAAGACATTTACCATGTAAAATGTTGCTATAAAAGACCCCAGGTGGTAGCATTGGAAAAAACATTACACAAAAGAGTGGACAGTTGTACAGTTTTTCTAACCATTGTGTACAGTAACAGGATTACAAACAGAATGAAATGTTCCTTGATTAAAACAAACTGATATCCCACCTGGAAAATCCTGGCTAGGCTGTCATTGTTCCTGAGTGACCCTGGGGCAGCCCCAGGTCACAGCTGAGCCCATAAGTCACTCCAACACCTCGCCTGGCCCTTCCCAAGTTCCCTCTCTCGGGAATGACGAGACCAGCTAAAGTGCCCTTTGTTTCCATTCTAACACGTGTAGGGGTGGAAAAGCTGCTCAAAACATTGGAGAGAAACAACTGAGGACTGTTACTATTCCAAGAAAGAAATTAAAAGCCAGAGTCTGAACTGCCCGGAGCGCTGGCAGTGCCAGACAAAGTCAGATGTCACTGGGAACGCATAGCATCCCTCAGTCCCTGGGAGGGGGACAACAGGTTCCATCACACCGGAGGGTTTGAAAGCCACTACTTCATTCAGATGTATTTTCTGCATTATATCTTTACTTCTGACACTGATAATACAGACACATTGACACATTTTATAAAGAGAATAATAAATTGAAGTTTTTATAGGCAACTCATCAGAAGGATGAGACACCTCCCAGATCCAGCTAATAGCTAGCAAGCTGTTTTCCCTGGAAAACATTAACACTGACAAGCAATAAAGGAAGGCAAATGAAAAGCTATGCCAAAGTGGCTGCATTGTGGGGGTTTGTGTCACATAACCTAATAAAAACCATAAACTGATGTAAAATTAATTCACATCTCAAATAATATGTACAAAATTTGCAAAGGCTTAAAAATAAAAGCTGCTCTTCAGATAAATAAATTTGTGTTCTATCCTTAAGTTCTGGAACTATTTTTTCAGATAAAAAAAATTTGAGTTACCAGAATATTTTGCATTTTTGCATTAATTAAATAACGCGTAAGAACCAAGGAGAACATAATGTTTTCCTATTTCAGCCTGAGGTTTATTCAGGCATAATTCAGACTGCACTAGTAGACTTGGCTACAGTATTCTTCACATTTTCACAGAGGCTGGCTGGCGACATGTACATTATGAAAAAAAGAAGAATAAGCAGATAACCATGTCAGATAAATACATTCCACTCCCTCAAACTGAACTCACAGACACAATTAAATTCTCTTTTCCCTCTCCAAATGCTTCCCACTCCTTTGGTTCTGCCACAAGAACACAACATTCCTTGTCACTTCAGTCCCTTACTACATCTTCCTGTACCTCCCCAGGCATTTTTTCTCCTTCTACCACACAACTTTTTAAGAAACGTGATGTCTTCTACTGCTAACACTGTTCTATTCCCAGGTAACATCTCTTGCCTCCACAACTCCCAAGTCAGTTGGATAACTCATTTGGGCCAGCCAAAATTAGTGAGCTGTCTCTCAGTTCTGAGGATGCTGCTGCCATTCACTACTTCTTCCATGTCACCTCTTTCCTCTAAAATACTTCCACCAATCTTCAGCCTTTAACTTCCTTTCCTAAATTCCTCCCACATTTCCTTGTTAGAATTCAAATGAACACAATGACAATGAACACTTTAAGCTCAGGAACTCAGCTGAGCAGTGTATTTAAATGTTGAAGTGTTAAAAATACTGCATGTCCTTTGTACAGAATTATTCAGTGTACTGCTCCTCTTTCCAAGCCCTCCTCGGCACCTTCTTCAGAAGACCAAAAGCAAGTTTATTACCCTGAATATGGATTTAAGTTCTTGTTAAAGCAGTTTGTCACATGGCCATCCTCTCTACACCTGCTCTTGGCCCCTCCGCTCCAAGGGCCCTGGGAACACCCCTGCCTCCTGTGGCCCAGGTCTGTACTGCCAGATTAAAGCTGGGAACAAGTATAACATGCTGAAAATTATCATCATAATTAATCTACAGAGCTTTGAACATATCCTAATTTCAAAGGTCAGCACTTTGCACTCATGGCCCTCAGGCTTTCAAGTTTCTCATGAAAGGAAAAGATACCAGAAAAGGAATTTGTATTTCAGTGTTGAGAGTCCATAATTTATTTGGGCTTTGTTTTTTAAACTACACTGGATTTTAAATAGTGGTACAAAACAAAACAAAACAAAACAAACAAAAAAACAAAACCACAGTGGAACACAGGCCGAAGCTGAATGAACTCCCTCTCCCAAAGTGACAAAGGTTAAATTCTTAATATCAACTACAAAACTAAGTTTATCTAATGGATTTTTAAAAAAAATACTAAAAAAATTGAGCTGTATCGACATGCACAACAACCTTTTCATTCCCAGGTAGCACAGTAACTGTGCCAATGAGGGTGGAGTATAATTGATACAGAAAGACAGAACTCATCTTTGCAGTTTTATTCATACTTTACTCCTAATATTTTACATGAAGTATCACACACGGCATTATCCCCATTTAACAAAGAAAGATGAGAAATTAATTTAGGGATTTATTAAATGTCAACCAGACCAGTACATCTTGCACATAAGTGAGATACCTGCTGAAATACTTTAAAGAAGGTTAAAAAACAAGTAAATTATTTTTGCTTTATTTATTTGCTCCACGTTAGCTACACTTGCTGCACAGATGGGTGTACATTGCAGGGTACCTATCTGCCTCTTACAGCCCATATTTCTTCAAATGGTTTTTATCATTATCTGTGGGGAAAAATGGATTTGCATAGTACAGCTGGGCTACCATTCAGTAGTATCAAATAATAACTGTAAATAAATTAAACATGACATGAGCATAAATATAACACAGAATCATAAAAGGGATCTTAGAGATAATTTATTTTCAACATCAAGGGACACCTTCCACCAGACCAGGTTGTTTGGAGCCCAATGCAGCCTGGCCTTGGACACTCCCAGGAATGGGGCAGCCACAGCTGCTCTGGGTAACCTGTACCAAGCCCTCAGTTCCCTCACTGTAAAGAACTTTTTAATAGCTAATCTAATCCCACCCTCTTTCAGGCAGTTACCCGGAAGATATTTTATCAAAATATTGGTAACACCTTAAAACCAACACTATCTTTATGGCAGTTATAGAGTGCTACTGTTCAAAGTTCACATGGAGACTTTACAGTAGGAAAGACCAGTGTAATAGGCAAGCCTGCCTTTTAATTCCATTATTCCTGCAAAGCCACGTTTTTTTAAACATGCAAATACAATGACCACAACACTACTACAAGATCAGAGAGTACTACTTTTAGAATACTGAATATAGTTTCTGAAACTACAAAAAAAATTAATCTTAAAAGGAAAGCTAAACTGATCAACTGCAAAAATACAGAATGAGAGCAGCAATCTAGAAAAAGCATCAAATTAGAATACTGAAGATGTGGATATACTATTTTAAAGTAGAAAGGGACTAAACACAGATTTGTAGAATGATAAAATGATAGAATGGTTTGGGGGTTGGAAGGGGCCTTAAAACACATCCAGTTCCAAGACCCCTGCCATAGGCAGGGAACACCTTTCACCTGATCAGGTTGCTCAGAGCCAGAGCAACAGAAGTAATTGTTTGATACTAAACTCTGAATTCCAGCAACTTAAACACAACTAAAGAAATAAAGATATATAAAACAAATTTATTTGGATGGTCATCAGTATTTAAAGTTTATGTGGATTTTAATTAAGTTCCCCAAGACAAAAATAGGTATGGTAAAGCAAGGAGTACTCACTTGGAAATCTGTCCTGTGTGCACCTCCAGCCACTGATTTCCTGTATGATTTTTGAGCAAATTTCAGAATTTATCAAACCTGGTTTTTTTTTCAAGAACTAAAACAAGAGTGATTCTGTCCTTCCTACAAGTATCAGAAGAAGGAAATCCAACTATGTTGATGGAGAACCCACTGGAATTCTAATCTGTTCTTTGATGCTGACACTGCAGGAGGTTTGGGGTTAACTGTCATTTACTTTATAAGTGAAAAACAAAATAAACAAAAAAATACTCCACAAATCATAAACCCTAGCAAAGAACAGGGGAAGCGCAATTTTATACTTGAAGCAAACGTTCCAAAGGAAGAAATTCAGAGTTAGTGATGAGAGGCAGAGTGACATTTATAGCATTAAATTCTAAGTACTGTACATTTAGAACGGGAACAAATTTACTTGAACCACAGGAAACACTCCCATTCACTTCAACATATAAAACCAACAATGACCAAGTTAGCTCTTAAACACTTACCTTTTCACACTTTGAAACAAGGTCTAACTGGGACAGTTGACTTGTTAAAAGTGGGACTTTTATTTATTTATATTTTATAACTGTGAAAGGATACGAGGAGTTCCTTCTGTCCTACACACCAGGTAGAGACAGGCAGCAATGACGTGGGTCCTCTTCCTGCCCCGGGTGAGATGTTTGCTCACAGCCATCTTGAAAAAATTAAAGGCAGTATCCAGACAATGTTGATTGAGTTGAAGCTGATTTCCCAAGTGGTGAATCTGACGCTTCCCTAGGAAAATTAACAAGGAAAATAAAAGCTTAACAACTATGCTGTTAATGTGCTTTTAGGCTGGGGTCTTTTAGTGTTGGGTTGTTTTTTTTTTTTTAACACAAAAATTAAGGACGTGGATTTTGGATTTCATTTTGGATTTCTTTGTGAAATACAATAACCTCTCAAGTTTCAGGAACTATTTAGCCTCAGCTCCTCAGGACAAAAAAAAAAAAAAAAAAAAAAAAAAAAAAAAAAAAAGCCTTGTTTTGGACTGCTAAAACTGAAACACATGCAATCAATGAGCTCTGGAAAACTAAGCCACAAACATCAGTCCCACAGAGGATCCAAGCCATAGCCAAGACTTCTCAGACAAAAGGCTATGCCCCTCTCCCTTAACATCATTTGCCAATTAGCACTTGATTAGCTGTAGCCAAAAACCAGAGGTCATGATGTGTTTGACACTGATGTGCAGAGAAGACATTTTGCTGCAGCTCTTCAAGAAGTGATGGAATTTGCTGTTCCTCTGGCCACAAATGAAGTCCACAAGGAAAGAGCTCTGCTCCTGGCTTGCCCATGATCCCAACGATGGGAGGCACTTCCTTCCGCCAAACACGTTTGCACCCCAGCCTTCATTTCAGGCTTGTCTGCCAGACTACTTAGATTTGCTTGTGCCTTCAGGAAACAAATGTGCCTTCACCCTTAAATAAAACAATAAAAAGCAAAGAAGTGTGTTTGGGATGATTCATGGCAGGAAGTGGTCCAGCTGCTGGGACAGATGCGGGAAGCAAGGTCCAATCCGTCCCCACAGCTCCAGCTTCAGAAGAATGTGCCGAAAAGACAGCTTAAGAAAAAGATGGGGGAAGTCATGAGGAAAACAGAGCACTCAAGCTCCTCAGCACACAGGGTCAGACAGCACATCAAGAAAAATCCTTTAATTCAATGTGCCGGGCAGATGTTTCCAGCACACGTATTTACAGGAAACTCTCATCTGTTCCCTTCAGAGGTGTCAGGAGCAGCTCTTGGAAAGGGCACAAAGGTGCCTGCCATGCCCACCACTGCTCACAGGAAGGAATGGCAACCACACAATGCTTCCCAGAACACCACCGGCTCCTGCACGGACCACACATCTTAATTTAATGCAAATCCCTACACCATCAGCACTAATACCATGGTAAAAATGCTTCACCTCTGAGCAAGTCAACAGCTTTTGCCAAAGATGCTGGTTTTAACAAGAAGTGACTCCAGCCAGGCAGCTGGGATCAGCAGGACTCCAGCCAAGCAGAAGCTGCCACAAAGCAGCAGCTTCTCCTTCCTGCACACGTGGAAATTATTGCACTCACCACCAAGATATCCTTTAAGGCACATAGGTCAGCCAGGTGTAACACTTTTGGACAGTGAAGTAAGAGCAGAGGAAGGACACATCACCCTCCATGGGAGGTGTGGGCATGATAAGCTACTCAAGGGTAATCCAAAGCCCATTAGGTGAACAGTTTTTCCACTGCCATCAGCAGGCCCTGGACTGGCACTCACCAGCCTCGAATACAAACACCACATCTTCCTAAAATTAAGGAACAACTAAATAGCACCCTGTCTTTCCAGAATTTTATTTCAAACTCTACAGTCTGTATGCTGTTTCTTCTGTCCCTAAGAAAGAATCAGTTTGTATTTATTTGGGGGGAAAAAAGTGCACTTGAGTACTAAAAACTCATTTTGCAGTGGCAGCAAAGCAGCTTCCCTTCAAAAACAAAGAACATACCAAAAGAGGAAAAAAAGAATAACATAGAAGAAGATACTTGAAATTAATTTCTTCCATAAGCTATTTTCACCACTGAGCTGCTTCCATCCCCAAGCTACCATTAATATTCTGAGTATTTAAACTTTTCTTAATTTCAAATGTTGAAATATAATTAATTCATCATAATCCATCCTAAGAAAACAGTATGCTTGTTTGAGTAACACATGCATTTTTAGCTGAACTCTTCACCTACCATCAATATTTTAAAGCAGAATTACTTTAGGGGCAATTGTCTACTGAAAAAATATGAAAGAGATCTAAGAGAAAGGTACTTGTCTACTTAGGAAATGCTATTTCTCTGAATGCTTTACTCAGCCTCCTGCAGACCAGAGAAGGCTTTAATTCTGTGTGCTAGGACTCCCTCAAGCTGCTCTGTGGTATTATATCAGTCATACAGTTTGTGGAAAAGCAAGACAACTGTTACACTGCTGCTTACCCCCAAAATGAGCAACTTAATTCAGGACAAGAATCATCCTAGAAATTATGTGTATCTTGATGACTAACTTGGTTTTGTCCTTATTTGTGAGAAGAGAGAAAGAAATGTACTGCTTACAGCATCATCTAAGACAAACATTTACATTCTGTAACCAGTCTCCTATTTACTAAAGAAAGATCAAAAGCTTTGTTGTTTCCCCATCACCACCTCCGCCCTTGAATTTAACATGACAACAAAATTTTATTTTTCTGGTATCTTATGTAACACTAAGAAAAAAATAGATGGAAAAGTTAGCATTAGCAATCGTGCTTCTAGATTTCTCCACAGGAAACTTCACAATACCCTTTACTCCTTCTGGTTCCTTCC
Organism: Leptocoma aspasia; assembly: GCA_013399835.1. Classification (NCBI taxonomy): domain Eukaryota; kingdom Metazoa; phylum Chordata; class Aves; order Passeriformes; family Nectariniidae; genus Leptocoma; species Leptocoma aspasia. The sequence continues at coordinate 748,355 of VXAX01004548.1, read as the reverse complement.
CAGATTCAAGAATGCACTTCACAGAGTCCAAGAAAAGGCAGGTATCAGCTAGATGGCTGTCACCCCAGTACTGCAGTACACAACCAAGCCATTGTAGAGTGCCCTCACCCTAGTCAGATGACAACCAAATGTATGTCATTTTGTGACTTCCAACCTTTTCTGCCTAGCTGGCCAATATGACATTTCAAGAGCTGAAAAATGTGTCTCCGTAACATTTTATTTGACTATAAATACAGTGATTTAATCTGTTGTTATCTGAAGAGCAGATGTTCATACATAGAGAAACTGGGCTTAAGAAAACAACCGATCAAAATAAACTATCCAATGCTCCAGTTACTGCTGACAAACGAGAGTCCAAATACTCATTCATACTGCCAGTCCTCAACATGAGAACTCCCCAAAACTGAGCAGAGGCAGCCCCAAACCTTGCTAAGCACTGGGATACTGCTCCCCCAGCAGCAGGGTCAGTGCAGGGAGGAGCTGCCAAGCAGCTGCAAGCTCCAGGGCTGGGAAGATGAGCAATTCCCTCCAGCAGACCTACAGCACTGCACTATGGCCATCAGCCCTTGAACATCCTCCCACTGCCACTGCTCCTCACTAGCTGGGTGGCATTTTATAACCTTGCATTTGCTGTTTCCCTGCTGTCTCCATCTTTGCCCTGGTTGCCAGCGTGGTTTCAGTCAGCCCTCATGGCCAGCAGTGCCTCTGCTGCCACTCTCACCGTGTGCTCTCAGTGAGCTGGTCCAGCAGCTGCAGGGATGCAACAAGCCTGAGGATCTGAGGATCTCAGCCAAAACAGTGGGAATATCCAACAATACAATGCAGTTTATAAGCAATCTGCTCCACTCAGTGCTCACCTGATTCCACCACAGTGTTACAAACTCCAATGAGTTGAGATTCTCTACTGGATGGAAAAGAACCGATACACCTTTAAACCCTATCATGATCTGGGTTATAGAACACTCACAACAACACCTTCCTGACTTTCTTATCCATTTTATCCTGCAGGACAGCTTTTTAAAAAGTTTCAATGTGACCCTGCTCTAAAAACATGCAGCTACTATCTCAGTACAATAAAGGAATATCATCAGGTGTAAAAGTCAGAATTAAGTATTGCATTTTTTTTCTGAATTGCTATGTAGAAGCAGAAGTTATAACACAAAATATACATGGGTAAAACAAGTCTCTTAGAAGATGCATCTTTTATTAGTAACTTGCAATAAACATTGTCTCTTTTGGGCCTTACAGGTTTCTGACAGATGCTGGGATTCTTTTTTTAAACCACAAGAAATAGCACCTTTGAGGTCAAAGCTTACACTTCATGCTGCCCTTGCAATTCAGTGATGGCAAGAAAATTGGTATCTAAGTACCTTTGGGAGAAGGGCAGGGAACAGTGTCTTTTTAAAAAGGCAGGACAAGCCCAACAGCAAGGTTTCAAAAATCCTCCCTCTTCCTTCACCAGTAAAAAGTAATAAATTTTCTTTTAAAGAGCAAAAGAACAAAAGTCTAGAAACTACAGAAATTTTGCAATGCACAGAGCACACACCACGCAATTCCCATTTATTTCTCAAAGGCTCATCATACCATCAGGGTGGTGGGGGAGGCAGGGAGAGAAGTGAGAGAAAGAGAGAAGTTTGCACTTCTGTAATCAACACACAAAATCAAGTTCCCAGGCTACCAAGTAGTAAAGTTTATCACGCTCCTGAATCTGCAGCAAAAAACAAAAGGCCCTTTTCAGCTTTTAGTTCCAAGTCTACTAAAAAAAAAGTGTTTCTACCCATCCACTCCCAGCATGCTGAAAGAAACACCATCATCTTCTCATCCGATGCCAACCTCAATGCTTTGAACTGGCACAGCAGACCTGAAGTGACAAGTTCACATAGGACCACTGAACACTACTATCCTTTTATTTTAGATAATTTACATTCTTTTGACAGAGGAAACAGTGGTTATTACAAAACAAAATGTGTAGGCCAGAAATCACTGTCAAAAAAAATAGATTTGCAGAATATCTTGGTTCTATTAAATGCTTACACAAGAGGCAGTTAAAAGCAAAACTGCAGCTTAAGTGATAATAGAAGCAAAGTAGAAAAAGAGGGAAAATCAGACACACTCTTTACAAGCAATTTTCTTTCTTTGATGATCTCGTTACTACAGAAACATCTTGTTCTCTTCCCCAGTGGAAGAGGAATCATACCTTTTTTTGGATCCCTTAAAAGTCAGTAATGTCAAGCAGCTACAGCTCTACATTACTCTTATCTGGCTTCTGCCTGCTCATCTGCAGCCTTCCTTCAGTCTGAGAGAGGCTGTGACACTGCTATTTCATAGTACTTGTCAGGACAAATCATAAGTTTCTAGGGAAATAACAGGCAGTACAAAGCCATAGCCTAAATGAATTGTTATTACGATACTAAAGTGCATCATCAAAATCCAGGCATACGGATTTTTCCCCCTTTCTGCAGTTTGCTCAAGGGGCCCTGAAAACTAGTGCTACCTGAAGCAGGGAACAGAGTCATGTTAACAGCACTAATCCTTCTTTTGCGAAAAGGATTGTTATGGTAACAAACACTAGATTCTATTAAAAGAAACATTTTGGATGGTTTTCGCTTGGGTATTCTTTTCCAGCGTTTGAATTCCTTCACCAACTAAATTTTATGTGCAGATTTTGTTCTGCATTTGGGTTTTCATTCCTTTTCTTTCTTTGAAAAGGCTGCCCAAAAGAACTCCAAAAAAAGGGAAAAAAGAGCAGTTTTTATGTGTGAGCATCCCTGCACGCTTTGTCACATCTTTCAATTTCAGCAATTCCCAGCTCAAAGCCTGAATGAATTTCCTGCTCTTTGCTCTATGCCAGGCTTCTATGTTATTTGTATTACAAATCAGTAAAACAAACAAACAAAAGCACAACAGGGGCAGTCCAGTGGGGCTACACTCATGAAGGCTGGTCCCAGCAGCCTAATCAAGGGGAGAGTCCTGTGATCAAAGACAAGAAAACATTTAAAGGGAGGGAAGCGAGGCGATGGCTGCAGCGCTCACACCGAGCATTTCCAGCCACACGCGCAACACTGGGAGCGAGGAGCAGCTTCATCCCTGGGAGCCTGGAAGGAAAAAGGCCAATGAGCAGTAAAAGTAGCAGCACAGCAGGACATTGCAGCAGTGCCGACCCAGCACAATAACAAGTTTAATTTTATCAAGGTTAGCTAAGAGTTATTCCCAGTAACACCTAATTGCCCGTGAGGAAAGTGATGACCATGCTGGCCTCCTGCCCACGCTCTGCCTAACTCGAGCCTAGCTCCAAATCCCTATCTTGCCATCTGGTTGTGGGTGCACCCCACATCCCCAAACCCAGGCTCTTCCACACAAGAACCCCCCAGTTCCTCTAAGGGATGTGTCAGTCCCCAGGCTGAGCAACCTGGAGCCCGGGAACACTCAGCCCCGCTCCGACTGATGCATCCCCAGTGCCCGTGTCACCTGGCAGATCTGCTTCAGGGGCTGCCCAAGGGTACACTCTGTTCCTGCTATCTCAGCAGAATAAAACAGTTCCTGGCCCTTTCCCTGCGATATTTCACCAACTGTGCCAGCAAAACTGTTTGTGGCAAAGAACAGAAAACCAAACCAGTAAACTGACCTGTGTTAAAAATAACCTTGTGAAATAAAAAAGACTTAATCCAGACCTGTTTACTGAAGGATTGATGCCTCCTCTTTATCTCTGTAGGGCCAGACCCAGACTATCTGAGTGCAGAGACCTGTATTCAATTTCCCTGCCTGCTGACAACAATCCAACCCATCTATTTTGCCTCCCATGAGAGCACCCCATCTACCAGGTGCAGGTCCCTGTCCTGGTAAAGCCCTTCCAGAGCACGTCAAAGGCTCATTCACTCATTCAGCTGAAGAGAACAACCATGCATCTTTAAGATTAATGGCTAAAAAATTCAGATAGTGGTCACTGCTGCAACCACTTTTTAAATATTTGATACTAAGCTACTTTTCTTTCACCTAGAAAATTTGCTGTTAACATCTCTTCTCAGCACTTACCTGTACTTCTTTAAATATTCATTCCCTCAAAATTGGCCCTTGTATTCCATTAATGCCAAAACAGGCCTGCAAAGCACCCACATAANCCACATAACTTCTCCCCCCCCCCCCCCTCCTCAAGCACATTTTCCATTCCCTGATCCTATGATACCACTCCCACATGGACAGCCTCTTTGCATATATAGCAACTGTCCATTTGAATTAATTTGTTTTAACCACTCTGAAAAATCTGGCATTGCAAGTGGTTCCTCTGATTTTCTGTATGCAGCTCCTGGAATTCTGCTTCCCTCACAGGTGGCACTTCTACTGCTGCCATTTCATTCCAATTATCCATCTAACTGCTACCCACACTTCAACAACAGACTAGAAGCCATACAGTTAATGCAGGGGCTGCACTTAACCTATTGCTAATCTTGCCCATCATCCTCAAGACAGCAGCTTGCTCATTTCTTAACCCTGCTTAATTATTCTTTTCAGCACAGCTAAAGAACTGCTTGCTCATACTGAACTTCACTTACGGTGTCACAGTCAAAGCTGACATTAAAAGAACACAAAAGCAAGAAAACCCCAACAAAACCCTTATCTGTTGATTCACCAGCATTGAAGGAATTGGATCACAACTGTTTCAAGTGAAGCTAAAGCCCAAGCTGTTCCTGCAGACAGCGTTCCCACCTCCAACATGACATTTACATGGCCACACACTGATACATATCAGGGAGTTTGCTGTGCTGCAAATCAACCCAAACAACACAAAAAGCTGAATTTTCATTTGGACCAGTTCCCCCATGTAACTCAACAAGCAGCCTCCCAAGCCCTAACGGCGGCAGAATGTGGCAAGGGCGAGGAGAAATGCTGTCAGCAGCCACATACACGTGGATCAACTTAAAGCAAATGTGAGACTGAAGCCTAAATGGGTCAAAGAGAAAAGTACACACTATCCCTACGCTTCCTCCTGCTTCCCTGCTACTGCTGCCAGCCCTCGCTGCTCCTCCTGTACAAGGCAGCTTACACAAAAGTCTGATTACCACAGTTTAAACAAATGCTATCGTGCTCATTAGTTATTTGTCTATCAGAATGAATCAGGTCGTTTCAGATTCATTTTGGAAGAAAGCAAATATGGGCTTTTTTATATCCAGAAGTTTAGCTAACTGAACTTTTTTTACTCGTAGAAGATTTGCAGCTGTTTCAAAGTTGAAACAGCTGGAAAGCTGAACTACTGGCAAGAACTGTGAGCACATGTATGATTAATGTAGCGTAACCCCTACCTGTCTCACATTAAGGGAATTGGAAAGAAAAAATTAAAATACCAAGAACTTCCAGATAGTGGTAGCTTTTGGACATGCAAGATTTCCTTCTGAAAGCATCACCAGTTAGGCCTTGCTTTAATCTTCTTCTGTATTGTTTGGACAGCAATTTCTTTTTTTTAGTTACATTTTAAAGGACAGTTATTCTTAGAGATTTTTCTGTATCTATATACATGTAAACCTTTTCCCTTAAACTTATCAATTACCAGTTGTTACTCTTGTCACAACAAGAAATGGAACACTTCTGCTGTCACACAGCATTACTGGTGATCCAAGCACTACCTTCAACCACCCAAAATCATTTTTACATCACTGCAAGGAAAAAAAAGAAAAATATTTGCTCATGGCATAATCTGATAGTTTTGAAAAGATCACTTTTTAAAAGTTTTAAAAACCTGCAATTCTAGCATTATGAGAATGATAGAACCGATTTCATACTTTCACAATGTAAAAAGCATTTAACTAACAAGCAACTGTCATCAATCTACATAGCTAGAAAAAATTCATGAATACAGCACAATATAGGAGAAAAATTCCACTGCCTATTGATAAAAGTTACCAATATCTTTAAAACAAAACAAAAATGAAGACTGAACACAAAGGGATCCATTGCTGCAGTGGAAAACTTTGCAGATGCGAGCAGCATATAAATCAGTGCAGCGTTATCTGCTCACTGACAGCCAGCTCTCCTGCCTTCCCTGCAGATCAGGGCTTTCACAAGGCTCACAAGAGTGAAAGCTGACAGGAGCCATTTTTCAGCCTCACAAACGCCATGGAAGCCGACAGGAGCCCCGGGAGTCACAGCGCGCCTCACGGACGAGGAGGATGCAGGAGCTGATGGTATTCCCTGCCAGAACTGCCACTGAGACCAAGGGACAGGGACAGGAGCAGAAGTAATTGAGTTACCACAGCTGAACAATTACCACTTCCCAGCTGCACTGCAGCAGCCATTAGATAAGGTCATACATACTAAGATTGTTTAAAAAAAAAAAACCCCAAACCAACCTTCCTGTTTAATCCATATTCCCTGCTATAAAAGCCAGTCCAGCCTTTCCCTTTTCCTGCCAAGAGGCCCCTGTATATCCCTGTGAACCTTCCCTACTTTCCTGGTCCACCTTTAACACTCACCTTTTATAACATGTCTGAAAATTTACTTGTCCTCAGACACGTGCAGAACAATTTTCCTCTCCTAGAGTTCAGCCCTGCTCCTCTGCACACCAGTTGCTCTGTCAAAATACAACTGTTAGTGGTAAGTTATTTCCACTCTCCATCATCCAACTGTGCAGGCAGGAAAGACCATACAGACAGACATTAATACCCACTCTGCTCTCAGCCTCTACTTAAGGTTGCTGCTGCTTCCTCAGGACTGAAAAAGGCCTGTGAGCCCAAAGCTACTTTGGGACTCTGATTTTCATTGTGGGGATTGGTTTTTTGGGCTTTGGGGTTTTCTTTCCTTTCTCTTCCCCTGTAATTCCACACATACATCTAACAAAGGGCACTCTCTCCACATCCATACCCTACCCAAGTGGCAGTCAAAGGAGATGACACAGTCATTTCCAAAGTAAAAATTTCATAAATATCAACTAATTGGCAAATTTCTTAAATCATCAAAACACATGGAAATACAATGAGAAGGCATCAAGGTAAAAGGATGCAGAGAGAAGCAGTTGAGGGGGTGAAGAAAAAGAGGGAGTTATTAGAGATATCAAAGGGATAAGAGATAAAACATGATCTAAAAATGGAAGCAGAGAGAACTGAAATCAAGCAGGGAAAGGCACAGAGCTGTTACAACACCAAGAAAGACTGTATTAGGTTAATACTTATTTAAGGTATTTTTATATGAAGCTGACGAGTGGTCAAATACTTATTCCTTTATACAGAAGGGATAAGAAACCTGGCAGTTAGGTAACACAGCATCAATCTTTATCCAGGCTGCAGCTAAAGAATTAAATTCTGCCCTTAGCTTGTCCCTGGCAGCTGAGTCCATCAGCTACAGCATTCATGCAAGCAGTGTGGTTGTGCAGGGGCTGCTCTCCCTTAGCACCACAAACAGCCTATTTAGATCAAAGCTTCATCTGCCCTTGGTAATTGCACCTCTGTCCTGCCCAGAGATGACAGAAGACACTGTGAACAGGGCTTCAGCCTCAACTTTGCATTTCCTTCCCTTTTAAACTAAGCATAACTGAAGGTTGCCACAAATCTCAGCTAAACCATGTAGTGAATCAGATGCCATTTATCAAGTCAGTCTCTTGTGGTATCTACTTCAGCCTGGAGTTGGAAAGAGATTTATGTTCTAAAAGAGAATGCACATATTTCAGGAACAGCCTTGTATTTCTTTAAACAATAACATTTATATAAGTAAGATGTACAGACTGTTTCAGTAAAGAATTAAAACTACAATGCCGTCTACATATGTCTAGAGAGCCAAATTGTCCCTCTTAGAAAGTATTTGGCATATCTGAATAATATTTATCTGTATGTTTGTGATGCCTTCCATTTATATGAGACTACTATTTATGTATGGGATGTCATATATCAACAACTGTTTGGGATGAGGAAATTCTCACCAGACTTTATTCTTCTCCTCTGGAGCCCTATCACCCTAGAATAAAAGATTGAGAGCATGGCTGGGAAATAGGGAGTGGATGAGACCCAGAGATTGAACTTAGAACCTTCACCTAATTATCAACATGATTTGTTAAGAGAAAAGCAGATCACTAGATCTCTGGAAGATGAGGGAAGTTTAAGCCATAAATAGATATAAGCATGAGTTCATGCTTAAGGGCTAATAACATGAAATTAAAGGAAAATGTAAGCACTATGTTAACAGGACCTTACAACAAAACTCACTGGACCTCATAATAGTTTCCCAAGGGAACTGGTGGAAACTCCCACTGCTTGCAACATATGAATCCAGTAAGGGCAAAACACAAGAAAAACTCATGATATGGAATGATGCTATATAAGAAAAATGGGCTAAGATTATTTGCTAGGTTAAAGGAAGTTCTTATGCTTTTGCAAAACTGTAAAAGGCTGCTTTGCACGACAGAATCAGTCTGTATTCTGAGTGGTCAGAACAAGGGAAAAAAGTCTCTCCACCCTTTCCTCCCCAAACAGCCACCACTGCTGACTCATACAACAGCCTTCAGCCTGCTCAGTTTGACACAGAACAACACAGGCCCACTGTCAGTCACACAGAACAGCCTGACCTGGACAGCCAAGATCCACCTACTCAAGTTTCTGCCTCTTAAATTTTTTTTCCAGTCACCACTCCATTCTAATTTTCCTAAATTAAACATTTATTAAATATTAAATGGCATTAATTATTAAATATTGTATTAACAGCACATCCCACCAAAAAAACCCTAAAAAAATCTCAACATTTGTTCATGCAACAAAATCTGAGAAATTTTCTCCACAACTAAATCTTCAGATACCAAGTTCCTCTGCTCTTCTAGATGATCCACTTACCTCCTGTGTGCCAGTTCTTAGTACTTAAAGAAAATTTTAGGTAAGCACAATTACATTTTTCTGTTCTTTATGTGCTGAACCTCAAAGATCAATTACAACAGGGCTTTTTCTGTGCAGCCTGACTCCAAGATAGGATGTGAGATCATCCATTAAACATACGTATCCAAGACTAGATGCATTATTAATCCCCTTTCATCTAGGTAATATGGTATGGTGAAAAATAGCTACCAGAGAACATACTGCCTACTAAAGACTTAAACAGAAATCAGTGGATTTATGTGATGATTGCTCTGTAGCATCCTAACGGATCTCATTAAAGAAGACACGGATTCTTCTCCCCTGATACTGCCACTGCTCCTACAGGATGCTCAACACAAGAAAGAGTATTGATTGCAACAAACCCCCAAAATAGTTCTGAGACCAGCTGAGGGAATGATCTATCTGAATTTAATATTGCCCTGGTCTGACTACAGACAGGTCTAAATTTCATAGCATTTTCTGATTGGTGACAGTGTTTAGAATTTTTTTTTTAATATATATAAGCTGACTATAAAACAGAACCTGCCTCAGAGTTTCAATCAGGCAGGTGCTGTGAACACCAAAATGAGCTTTTTCTTTGACTTTGTGGAGCTGTAATCAAAGAAGCTGCCCTAAGGAATCGCTTAACATCAGCATCATCTTGAACCTAACTAATGTATTTCTTCAATACAGTCCACAGAGTAAACTTTGTTTACTGACCTATTTCAAGATCCACAAAAATAAACAAACACCTCAATCAACTGCCTGCCTCAAACCTGTTTATGCTACAAGCAGCTCCTCACTGAAGGCCTCAGAAGTTCTATTGCTACATTAATCAGGCTCAAGGATCATGGTTTCCCTCTGCAAAACAATTATAATTTGGACCTTCCTACCTTTTGTATTTTACTCAAGTGTTACAAAAAGCAGACAGGCTGATGAAATTCTGCCTAGCTTTGTGCAAGATAACCTTACATCCACGTATCCATGTCCCTGGCAGCTACAACAGCAACAGGACTCCCCAAAGTTCACATTTCTCTACGGTCAAATTCCATCCCACTGCACTGTCCTACAACAAGAAGCATAGGTGCTGCTTTGTTTAATCCAGCTTTTATTATCTTAAGCACACAACTCCTACTGAAAGCCATGTCCCTATGCATGGGAAGCTGAACTTGGCACAACCAAACATTTCTGAGGGCCTCAAATCAACTGTGGTTTCACCCTCTAGTAACAGTGCCTGTTATCATTTTGAAATCAGAGCACTCGAACTTTAACAACATCTTGTTGCAAGTGGCTGTCATTATGTCATCTCCCTTTTATGCTTTCTACAGACTGAATCAGGAATGGATATCTGACACAAGGATCCTTCTTAGCTTAACAGGGAGCGAGTGCTCCTGGAGGAGATGGGAAAAACCCACACACGATTCCCTGTGCTGAGCCATGGAGGCAGGTGACAGCCCTTGACTTCTGCTGCAAAATGCAGAGGTGACAATTCATTCCAAATGTACTTTTTTAAGAACTTGATTTTCGTTTCCGTGTGACTGCTTACGCTCCCTTATGCTCCCCTCCATCTTCTGCTGAAGTTTTCTCAGGATTTTGAATTTGGTATGTAATATTCAGTGTCACTGTAATCCCACAACTTGATTTTGCTGGCACGACAAATCAGTGTTTTCAGAAATCCAAAACAACCTCAAAGCTTTTTTTTCCCTCTATGTCAAAGACCTTGAACAACATCAAGTTTCCTCTTCTTCTTAAAGCCGGAATCAAACACTGCAATGATCTCAGAATGAAATTTGTCATACATCTCAGATCAAAAAGTAAAGAGCAGTGTTGGGGGAAACAAACTACCCACACACACAGTAGGAAAACTGTGTACCTGATGGCAAAAAGAGCATCTGAGCACCACTGTAATCCTGCAAAATGAACCATTTTTCTATTCCCAGCTCCCCCAGATCTATAATACAGTGCAAACTACCTTTGAGAAGACCATCTGCCACCAATGCATGGTGGACTCACCATGGACAGAGAACACAAAGAGACAGAAGCATGTTTATGATCCACAGGATGTCTAACAACTTTATTTTGACCAAAGCTACAGATACCCATTTGCTCTCAAGAAAGAAGCTGGCAGCAAGCAAGAGTTAACTTCTAGTATAGGGCCAGCTGGAATAACACAGACCACTCAGACAACAAACGTCACCTCACAAGCACCCTGGATTTGTTCCAAAAATCACTTGAAAAGTGGTATTCTTTCTTGACACACTCAAGGACTGATTCAGCTTGCACCAGAAGCAGTATTTTTTTTTTCTAGTGCTTGTCAGGAACCATAGTTTCTAAATCTACTTTGAGATGCCTTTGAATAGTCTCAAGATACACATTTTCCCACAGTATCACTAAGCAACCTTGTAAATTATTTTCCTTGTATTTAAGTTTAAAAACAAGATTTCATGTAGCTAAATATGTCAGATTATTTCCCCACTTCCTACCCTCTAAAAAGAAAAAAACCTTTAGATATAGAAAATTTTTTAAGGTAGAAAAGGACTGTATTTGCAAAGCTATTCACCCACATTAGTACTGCTAAAAAAATCACAAGATTTCTGCTGACATTCAATAATTTTATTTCTAGCTATTTTCCCTGAGCTTTCACAATGAGGGAGCAAGCAAACATAACACCTGCTTGGATTTGGCAAGCTGCATGGGGCTCAGGATAATAAGGCAACCCCTCTAAAATCTCCTAATTTATAGATGCTGATTTGCTGACAATAGGAGGACAGCTTCATCCTCACCTTTGAAAATGAGGATGAATTTGGATTAGCAAATTGTGAGGATTCATCTTACATTTAAAATGGAGGCTTGTAATTAGAGAGGAGTGAATGATGAATTAAGAGCTATTAGTCATTTACTGCATTTTCATATGAAGTCTGTTTTCCTCTCTTCACTCCACAGCAAACAGGGTAAAAAGCAGGAGAGGACACACAAAAACCTCAGCCTAAAGACTAGATACAACTGGACCAGCTGGGCCTGCCTGTACTTTCCATCATTTTATTTTTTCTAAGAGTATTTTCCTATCTTTCTTGGATTAGAAGAAATTTACTTTTTTCTTTTGTAATAAATCAGGTAAAATAGCAGAGGATGAAGTTGCCGGGGACAGTTGAAAGGGGAAGTCCAACATCCCCTCCATCCACCCCACCACCACCCCCCAGTGCTCTGAAGATTTTGTGCTGAGACACAACCCAAGGAAAAAAGACAAGCAGTCTGTTTTCTACAGGCATCAGCCAGAGCAAGAAAGAGCAGTGCAACAAGCCTTGGCAAGAAGTGCAGCCACAAGCCTTGAGTGAAGCTCATCAGCAACACACAGCTTCTATGCTTTGTCTAAGATTATAGAAACACCATGGGATCACAGAATGGCTTGGGCTGGAAGGAACCTTAAAGATCATCAAGCTCCAACCCCCTCTGCCATGGGGAGGGACACCAGACCAGGTTGCTCCAGGCACCATCCAACCTGGTCTTGAACACCTCCAGGGGTGGGGCAGCCACAACTTCTCCAAGCAGCATCAGCCAGTGTCTCACCACCCTTAAAGGGAATAAATTCTTCCTAATATCTAATCTAAACCTAACCTCCTTCATCTTAAAGCCACTCCCCCTTGTCCTGTCACTACATGCCATGAGCAAAGACATCCATCTCCTGATCTAATTTACAAATTGCCTTTTCCCATGTGGAAGTATTTCTATGCATCTGAGCTTGCACGAATATGCACACGTGCCCAGTGGAACCAGGAATGCATTAACTGGCTCTGCCAAACTCTGGAAATAAGTACCAGGATAACTTTTAAGGATGATCACCCATGCTTTAGCACCTGTGCAAACCCATGAGAGTGTGGCTGGAAACTGCAATATTTATGTCTCCCTTTCAGACAAGACAATGTGATGCTTTCTAAAAAGGAAGGACATTCAAAGTGGCTTTGTCTTATACATCAATTTTGTAAGGACAGGAAACAAGGAACCTCAGGTTCTTTAGTTCTATATTGTTACCAAAAAAACCCTTTAACCTCAGACCAGACCTAATGACCAATGTCTGCAGAGCAACCCATTCTCAGAAATTCATCCTAAGTGGATGGACTAGCAAAGTAGCAAATTCATGATTCCTACTGTAAAAATGCACAGAGTGTTTTCCCCGACTACTGATTTATAAGAGCAATCAAACAGCATATCTAAGGTACAATGGAAACACTAATCAATACATTCTTTCTAAGGAATGACAGCCATACAGGAGAAGGCGTGGGTGTAATTCCTGTACATCCTGTACATCCTAAGTGATTCCACAAATCCAGCTCTGTGTATATTCCAGTTCAGAAACTGGAACTGTGATCATAAGCTTTCTTAATATTATGCATTTCATAATATACTACCCAAAAGTACAAATAATCAACTAAGTGGTATTAGGGCACATAAAGGAAGAGTATATAGCTTTCTTCAAAAAATCCCATTTCTAATTGATTTTATTAAAAATGCATTTATATGCTCATTCGCATAATAGAACTTCTTAGGGAGTCACACATTTGGATATAATTAGCCACTTGTTTTGTGGCATTCAGTGCTAATGACCTTTCTTTGAAGAAAGATCCATGTTTGATTTTTCTATTGTTCAAGCTTAAGAGAAGCCTCTTTGGGTTGGAAACGCAGGAATCCTCTGAACTGACTTTAAACACCTAAGCAATCAATGGCCTTTCCAATTAATTTTCACTATGTTTGTTTGGGACAGCTTTGTTGTAACAGCATGAAGGCTTTAAATCTTGGTGATTAAAGCCATCTTTTATGTACATACTTGGTGTCCCAAACAGTAATGCCAAGCAAATACAGCTCCCGCTGACATCCAGGGCAGGTTTACACAGCATGGATCAAAACCAGGCTTAAGTATGCTAAACCCAGCTTGCCACATTGGAGCTTGGGTTTGAGGAGACCATGCTGTACTTCTCTCTCTGCTTTTTAAGTGTCATTTGCTTGTAATTTCTATTAGAAAACAAAGTTAAAAGAAAAATCTCTGTGTAGGAAATAATAACATCCATTTTTCAAGTGTTACATTCTTAATGTAGGAAATTACATCTAAAATTACAGCAATAATAATGCTTTCAGGAGGGGTATGCATTTGAGAATTCTTCCCCCCTCCTGCAATTACTTAAATTTCCTTCATTTCTATCTACATGTTTAGCACTACTTAGGTTTAGTCTAAGCAGCCTAGTACTTAACTTTTTTTATTGTCCAGAATGATTCAATTATTTGAGTACAAAGAGGAGGAAAACATCATCATCTAAAGGAATAGTCTGCAACTTTAAACTCACAATTTCCCATTCCAAATTTAACCATAAACAACCAGTTCTGCAAAGCCTTAGGAAAAAAGCAACTTTCTTTACAACTCTAATTACTTTACAACTGCTGAGGGAAAAAAATTACTACATTTTATATGTACGCTGCAAAGTCTTTTTCTAAATAAGAGAAAAAGCATTACATTTACTGAAGACATTGAAAAGGAATTGAGCATGAGGAGCCTGGATTTCTTTTTTTAAAGAGAGTCTTTCCAGACCAGACTGGAGTTCTTGCCCTTCCAAATTCACCAGGTTAAATTGGACCTCACTCATGAAACAGGTTATGTCCAGCTTATGAAGAGACATCACTCTTCAGCCTTTCACCTTTGCTAAAACATTCAATATTTGCATATTACGCTCCTTCACTCTTTATTGGAAGACTTTATAATCTCAGCACCCAAAAAGGAATCACACTGGCTACAGCCCAGACATGGTCCCACACAGCCAGCATCCAACCTCCTAAATTACCCCATGTAACATTTTTTACATCAAACATGACTGTAAACCGTGTGAGAGAAAATTCCGCTCTGAGCAGCTCTCACAAGAGCAAACCCAAAATTTTCAGGAAAGGCTCTACTTTAAGGACATAGTTAAAGAAAAAAAATTCTCTTTCTCACCACTCCTCCCATGAAATTACACTTGAGTAAGTTTGGCAGTGGCAGAATTGAAACTTATTTTCCAGACATGTTTTGAGCAGTGTGTAACAGCACCACCTGGTGATTGAGGCTGTACAGGATTTTGAACACATCCACTAAATTAAGGCATAGTCATCAGCACAGAAGAACAGCTTTTAAGTCTGGTTGTGTATAATTTGGTGGTTTTTCCCATTAAAAATACTTGCAATTTTTACCAGTAAATGGTAAAATTAATTCTGTTGAAAAATTAATCAAACTCCTCAGGACCTAACATCAGCTGACTTCTGATGGTAAGTAAGGAAAACTCTTGACATAGGAACACTCAGTTTAGGAAAACACAGTAATTGGTTCAAACGTTTTAACATACCAGGTTAACCAAAAGACTGTTTAAAGGTTTGCTTTGTAGTTCAGACAGATAGAAAAGCCACCTCAGAATCAGAAACAGTCAAGCCTGGGTTACTAAAATACTTGAAAAATATCAAACTGGATGTCATGTATGCTGTATTTTCTAAACTAATTAATATATAAACAGAATTAGCACCTTGGTCCTAAAATGCATTACAAATTTTACTGCTGCTCCATCGAAGCATCACAGAACATCTAATACACATTGCTGGAAAAAATCCTTAGGGATCCTGAAATGAAAATATACCCCCCAAAGATGTCACGAGCGACAAGAATTCTATTAGAGATGAGCATTTCTTCCTCATCACTCCTTTTTAAGTTGTGACTAAATTAGCACAGCCTGCACACTCCGGGGTGTGTGCTGGGAGGAGGGAGGGGGAGAAAACGGAAGATATCAAGGCCTGAGGCACTTCAAGCGGAGAGCATCCATCTGCCAGCAGCAGTCAATGAACAGAACATTGCTAAAAATCTTCCCACTCATATTAAGTCAAGCCAAAAGGACAGAAAACACCTTCCTTCGCTCTGACTGTGCAGGACTGAACGTAACAGGACAGTGGGTTATAAATAAATGTTTAAAAAACACTAAGTGAAGAAAGAAAAAGAGAGAGAAGCTCACTACACAGCTCTGCGTTCAGCCTCTCCTGCTGCAGGATGGGTTTAAGAGGCTCCTGCTCATCTCTGCGTCACCCATTCCCTCCTCCAATCTATGGTGGCATGTGGAGGAGTGAAATGACAAAAGGAAAACGAGGGTTGGTTCTTTTTATTTTTTTTTATTTTGCTTGTGAAACCCAGATCTTTTCACTGTCCCAGTAAAGAGATGCATTACCCAAGCTACAGCCCAGCATATCTGGATGAAGGGGGTGGGAAGGGGCAGTTGAGGGATGGGAAAGGCTGGGATTGAACTGGCTTTGCTGTTACAAGGTGGAACTGGACTCCAGAGCTGCAGGATTCTGATGGCAATACCACTCAGAGGAGCTCCTAACCCTTTACACAACAGCTCCTTCCCACCTGCACAGCACACCAGATGAGCCCTCTGGGCTGACAGCACAGCCTGCAGGGAGGGCAGCAAACCCCAGCACTGCAGGCACCCTGCTCAAAGACAACTTGCTTGTGGGCACAGAGCTGTTGTTCAGGCTGGGACCAGAGTTTGGTTTTGAGGTTTTTGGTAGTTTCTCCTTTTGAGCAGATGGCTGACGTAGGTCAGTCTGTTAATAAATTTGCTGGTGTGGCTGTACTGGATACAGGAAGCTCCCACTGACACACATTTCACACCTGATACAGAAACCCAGTAGTTTCTGATTTTTTTTCCGTTGTTATTTCTACAGAGGTCCAGAAGTTTAGTGCTGTGGCCATTCTTTCAGAAAAACCATCTTCCAAAAAATGCAATAGCTCCAAAAGCAAATCACACTTGCAGACCCTCGGGCTCAGGGAATGCCTTCCCGTACTGTCACATCACCAGCACTCCAATTTATTCCACAGAGCAAAACAAAAAGCATTTTCAATACATGACAAGAACTCAGCACTATCAGAGAACACAGCATTAAAAAGCAACAACAACGTTCCTCCTCTCAAGTTTTGAGCCACAGTGCCTATAAATGACACAAACACTTCAAAACTCACATTTCAATGTTTAAGACAGTCCCATGCCACAAAAGTGACATACACATTCTTTCATTATCAAAAAAGAAAGCAGCAGTTGCATGGAACTTAAACCAAAGCTGTATTACCTAGAGTATTACCTGCTTGTCTAACAACATTGCAAAGCCAAAATGGCTTAATTCAGATGCTTGTTAGAAGAGGCACATCACTAGCACTGAAATTTATAGATATTACTAGAGGGGGAGGAAGGAGAGAGGCAGTTACCTATATTCTGCCACACTGTACAAGAAGGAAGATAAACCTATTAATAACCAAGTTCATTTCCTTGTGAATAGTACTATAAAAAGCAAATGTTTTAAAAAACATTAGCCTACTAGGTAAACTATCTTTAAGTACAGAATTGCTCTCAAGAGAAATGACAGGTTTCAATTACCTACACAAGGCTGCAGGGAGATAAATCTCCATCAGTGAATTCCACAAATGGGATCAGTATCATACTACTCTGTGTCACAGAGAAACTGTCAAATTTAACAGGGAGACATCTGGAGATAAAAAAGGCCAAAACTTTAATATCCAAGCAAGAAATTTCGTAAGTGTGCAGAACTTTAGAGGGTATTTCTTCTCTTGTTTGATAAAATGAAGGAGAGATTTGTGCTTCCCTGCCACAAGAGTTCTCTTGCCCACAGCCAGCTAATAAACCTAGAGACGGAGCAGAGACCAGAGAGGAGACAGAGCAAAGGAATCATGAAAGATGCTTTTAACTCCAGAGTCACAAACAGGCCAGTTCAAAGCAGCTGAACATGCAAATACTTCTAGTTATTAGTTAAATCAACACAAGTCATGTTAACGCATTTGATTAAGACTGCAATTTTATTTTTTTTCAACTTCAAAGACAACCTTCAAAATTAAAAGAAAAAGTAACAACAGAGACCGTCCTCAGTCACAGGGCCATCTCTCTGTTTACTCAGTCACATACAGACTGAACCAATACCTCTGAGGAATTTTAGAAATGTCTTTTCTATTTTTTCCCTTTTCTGGCTAAGCAAACACAGGAACAAAGTTAGAAAGACCAGCAAAGCTTGACTCACATATTTTAACCCAGTAGACTGCTATGCTCAAAGTTTTAAGTTGTCAATCAGCCTCTGGGCAAAATCTGGGCATTAGCTCCAGCAGATCCTCTACTCTTAAAGGATCCCACATATTCTTCTTAGAAACGTAACAGATCTGATTAAAGGACACATGTACTCTTCTCCATTAAACTGTCCCTGTAAGGATAAAGAGCACATCAAAAGCATCTCCAAGACAGGTACTTCATTCATCACTCCCCAGCGAAACACAAAAATGGCCAAGATTTAAGACAATAAAAATTTTCAAATTTCAACTCAAATAGAAGCTAATTAATCAATGTATAACCAGAAGGTTGTCCCTGATCAGCTGATGAACTCAACTGGTCTTTTAACAAAGGTAACTGGAGATGATGAAGGACAGGGTCTCGTTAGCAAAATGAGATTGAAGAGATTCTCCATGTGCCTAAGGAGAAGCCAGACTACTAACCAGAAGGATCCCAGCTTCCTCAGAGGCCTCTGAATCAAACTCTAGAGTAATAGGGAAACAGGCAGGGAAATACAATTTTCTGCTTTTTCCCAAATCCTTGCAGTAACTTATGCTGGCTAAAGATAGGTTTTCTGCCCCTGAGGTTTTTTGTTTGTTTTCCTAAAGTAAGTGTTTTCCCCATCTCTTCAAGTCTTTGCTGATTAGTGCAATTGCCTGCAGACCCTGGAAGATGAAGCTCTGAGAAAAGTGTGCAAGACACTGAGATACCCTGAATATTCAGCCACCAGGGAGTCCAGCCTCAAGCTGTGGCTTGTGCTGCTGGAACTCACCAGAGCCTGCATCGAAGCAGAGGATCAGGAAAGCCCACACTTACACTCCCCCAAACAAGCCTCAGAAGCACAGAGGTCCAGCAAGCTGGAAGTCAAACACAATAGCCCAGTAACACCAGGAAAGTTCCCTGTTGAATTGTTATGTGATCAGTAACAGCAATCACAAATGTGAAAGGGCAAACAAGCAGGGAAAACAACATTCCTTTAAAAATTGTTTGATGAAGAAGTTAAGGACCAAAGAATTAGCATTCCAAGTCACAACTGCATTCCTGGCTCTGGAGCATGTTCTGATGAGAGAGAAAAGAGTAATGAAAGTCAAGAAACATTTATCCAAGAAACAAATATTTGAGTGTTATGGCTAGGACACATCCATGGTTTAGCAGATGCTGGAGAGGGTGGATCTACAAGACAGGAGGAAAGCAAGCTGTGAGCAGCCTCAGTGGGAAGAAGTTTGAATTTGTTAACGTGCAAAAGGGCAGAACAGTTGGATGCAATTTGTAGTTCAGTTTTGGCCATGTTAACTCTATGTCAACAAGGAGATGCACAAATACAGACAGATTCAGCAGACACCAAAGCCTACAATTTATCACCCTTATCTTCAGAGATGAGTGACTGGGCTTAGTCAATATAGACTTCCTTTCAGTGAGTGAAGAGAAACAGACGCTTCAGAGAATGAGTCATTGACTTCCTTTCGGATTAAATTAATCACACCCTAAATCTGTCTGCCTCTATGCAGAGCCTCTGAAAGGAGATGATAAACAGGAGCTCAGACATCTAAATTTTGCCACCCATGTCCAGCCATGACATAGGACTAGATGGAAGAGGTATGTTGAGGTTGAAGAAGTTTACCAAGGGAAAAGGTTGTACTTGAAATATCAACCACCAAACAAAACAGACAAAAAAATCCACCACCCAACAAAACACACCCACACACAAAAAACATGTAATATCATCCCCAATGAAAAGGAGAAGATGCCCCCTTATCCTCCTTCAAAGAGAAATGGGGGAAGTTAACACATGAAATGTGAAGATGAAGGAAATGGATGAGAAAGAAATTGGTAATGATAAGAGGACTCATAAGGGACAAGACAGTAGACAGATCAAAGGGCAGAACTGAAGCAATGGTCTGGCTAGAAGAGGAAGTCTTTCAAAACCTTAGTAAGTAAAGAAATTTAGGAAGATATTAGGCAAAACCAGAAAAGGAGAACTTTAAGCAATGATTAGTTTAAAAGACAACAAGAGAAAACTCAATGTGGTGCTAATAAACACAGAGATGAGAGGATTAGGATTAGCTTCTAGTGCAACAGAAATGAAGGCATGAAGGACAAGACAACGGCAGAGAGCCTAGACTAGAAGTTTCATTATTGAAATCAAAGCCGGGGACAGGAATTGATGCAGGATGAAGAGTCAAAGAAAAGATTGCATCTAACGAAGGAAACAGTCTGGAAGACTTCAAAGCCTATGCAGAGCTGCAAAACTACAAATTCACTGGGGAGTTACAGACACATTGTCAAACAGCTCACGTGCCTGAGTAATGAGATGGATGGGAACAGGCTCCACAAGCAGGACAGACAGGGAAGGTGACAGGGATTCATGATATACAAAGGAACAGCCTGAAAGTGTGAAGCTCTGCTGAAAAATGATTGACAGGCCAATAAAGAGTAAACAGTACTGGATGAGAGTCAAGGCCAAATGAAACAGTCACGAGCACCTGCCATAGACCCTCTGATCCTGAATGAAGCCTTCTTTAGAAAGCAGAAGACCTCCAGGTTCTCATGGTGAACTGAATCCACTCCAGCAGCTGCTGTACAGGAACCACAGAGGGTCACAGGCAATCCAGTGGAGTTCCAGAGCACATCAAGAACAGTTCAAGCGGTAGCTGTGATACACCTACCACTCTTTGGAAAGGAAGAAGTGGGAGAGGATGTAAAGTCTGATGGCAGGCTTGGTTACAGCAACCCGAGACAAACAAGATCTTGAGGGCTGTGAGGAAGATGGGTAGCATAATTACAACACTGGATTTCAGAGGGCTTCAGTTGGTTCAGAGAAGAGGAAGGCAACTATCCATGGTAAAGGAAGACTGAGCAAGGGCTCCCTTAAGCACAATCTACATACACAAGTTAATTGGACTTGATGGGATACATCTGAAAATGCAAAGGGAGACAGTAAAAAGAGTAAAATCTCTGCCATCTTTAAAAAGTTGTAGGAATTTGAAGAGGTTCTCTCTGACTAGAAGGCAGCAAGCATCAGGCTTCTCTTCCAGAGGGAGAAGTAGGACTCCAAAAGCGAGTCAGGCTCCTCTCACGGTCTTGGAAGGCTACAAATCTACCTGGAAACCATTTCCAGAAACACAAAACCCAAGAAGGTTACCAGGAATTGCCAGAACAGATTCAATGAGGGTAGATCATGCCCAGCTGCAACAGCTAGAATGCAGTCAAGAAAAATGCTAACTACAGCTTTTCCCTCATTCCCTCAATGACCCCATTTCATCATTCTCCCTGGTAGCCAAATTGCAGAGATCTGGACTAGGCCAGTGAACAGCAACTTGGGTGAAAGGCTGGCCCAGTTCAAAGTCATCAGCACTGTCACCATCACACTTACACTGGGATTTATACTGGGGTTAATACTGTTTAATGCCTTCATTAACAACATGAACAACAGGCCAGGAGGTTTCCTTTGCCAGCCTACAGATGACATCCCACTGGAACAGTGGCCAATATGCTGATGGGCAGAGCCACTATTCAGTGGAATCCTAAGATGCTGCAGAAATGAGCTGACAGAAGCCTCATGAGCCAAATGCAATTTTTCTGCACCTGGGACAGAAGAACTGCAGGGCAAAAACACAGGCTGGGGACTGTTTGACTTTTTTGCAGAAAAAGGTCTAGGTTCCTCATGGACAAAAAACTGAACATGGCTCAGCAGCTCCTAATCGCAGCAGGGAAGGTAATTTCATCCCAGAGCCATGTTATTAAAACTGCAGCCAGCAGGTGCAGAGAGTGATTTTCATCCCCTGTTGAGCACTTGTGAGACTATATTTAGAGTACTTTGTCCAGTTCAGGACTCCTCTGCAGAAGAGGCATTGGCATATCGGAGCAAGTCCAGCAGAGAGTCCCTATGATGATTCGGAGACTGCAGCACATAGATGAGGCTGACAGATGAATTTGCTGAGTCCCAAGAAAGCTGAGGGAGAATTCTCTCTGGTGCCTTCAGCTTTGCAGTAGGAGGTTATAAAGATGGAGCCAGAGCTGCATCACCAGAGATGCACAGCAAAAGGACAAGAGGCAAGAGTCACATTTCATCAAATAAGTTCTGACTTGACACAAGGAAAAAATTCCTCACAGTGAGGGTAGCCAACCATTGGAGAACAGGTTGTCCAGGGAAACTCTGTCATATCATTCCTTGGATATGAAGCTCAGCTGCCCTAGGCCCTCAGCAGCTTAATGCAACTTCAAAGCCACCGTTTTATCAGCCTCCAGAGGTCTCTTCCAATCTCAGTTATTCTAGGATTCCACTATTCTCCCTTCCCTTGCTGTTTTAGTTTTGTTAAACAGTGTTCTCTGTTCCTCTCCTTTGGATACTTCTGTTCTTCACATGTGTAATAAATATATCGTCCTGTTCTAATTCACAATGTATAGTTCTGGGAGGAAGCAGAACCCTCCATAATCACTTGTAACAAACCAGCTATGAAATGAGTGATGACAACAAACTAAAGAATTAAGCAAATACTTTAAATGTAAACAGTAAAAAATGCATTACAGACCATCTTCAGAAATGCTTTCCAATTTAGCATTAAAATACTGTTAGCTATATTTTTGTATTTAAGAGGACTGAGGGAAAACACACATTCATTTAAAGAAATAATTAAAAACACAGAACAACAGTTCAGAAATTGGATTAAGCTAGATGCAGCTGCAATCTTCAAACTTAGTTTAAACCAAATTTGAATATCTGCAACTGAAACTTTGAATAATCATATATATAATCATGCCATTGACCCTCCTTCCCCTCTCCCTTTTCTTTTTGGTCACTGAAGACTATTGAAAGTATCAGAGCTCCAAGTCAAGAACAACTCCCCTACAACAACGACTCTGACACTGATATAGTGAGAGCAGATTGCCTGCAAGGAAACAAGAATAAACTGGCTATTTAGAGAGATTATGTAATGCATCACGAACTGTAAAATGGGATTTAAAGAGACATCACTCTGCATTTCAGCTCTGGAAGTAACTGTAAGTGTTGACCAATACTGTAGAAATTTGAAGAGACTCAGAAACAGAGGAAGATGTCTTGTCAAAGAGTCCCCCCTCTGAGCTGGTATTTCATTCATAATTTTTCTTTTTCAGGAAATCAGTAGTATTTTGCCATGTCCCTTAAAACAAAGCTGAATCTGAAACACCACATTATCTCACAGGTGTGCAGGTTTTTACTACAAAAAATGAGGTTTGTATGTACAGATACAAAGCATCTTGTGGGCCTGAGCTTGTTGAACTTGTGGAGCTTCATACACTCAATTAGCACAGTACTGCACTCTGAAAATCAAAGTGATTATGAACAAATACAACAGTATTAAATCTTCTCTGCGTAAATATTTTAGCAAGTGTAAACAAAACTCCAGTTTCTGTAAGCAGCTAATTCCCAAACAAACACACACAAACACCAGCTGCTTCAGGAAAGAAAGGGAGAAATTGAACAGCCATGCCCTGCTGCATTATAAATAGCGAGGAAAGGTACAGCAAAGGCACGTGTGGTAAGGGAGCCTAGTTCTGTGTAATGGGCATTCTTACACAAACATGAAAACTACAAAATGATCAGGGTTTGCCCATGGCTTCGTTTAGAGCATAAATATACATATTTATAAAAACACCAATGCACACCATGATTTTGCAGAAGAGTCCAGAACTGATGAGCAGTTGCTGGAAGATTTTACTTTTGCATTTCTTCAGTTTAGAATGCATGAAAAAAAAAGTTATTACCTTAAGCATTCTAATGCAAAACTGTTCTTCACCTAATTCTAAACATCCTTTCATTAAAAGCCTCAAAAGCCAGCAGCATCACACACTCAGCCAAGCCCAGATGTTTTGCTGGTAATTAAGTAAGAGACAGTGAGTCCAGATCACCTCCCGTGGAAAGACACACTTTACAGCAAGGAAGAATTTGGCCCAAACTATTTGGGGAAGGAGAGGGGGGATGGAGGGATAGCAGGAGGAGGTGGTTGTTTTTTAAAACCCAGCCAGTCCCTGCTCCTCGGCTGGACTGTTCCCTGCAGGTCGCTGGCAGGCAGAGCAGGCGCAGCGCTCAGACCACACACGGGCTCAGCTGCTCCGCGCCCATCCCTGCATCCCAGGGCCTGGCTCTTCCTTCGGCAAGAGCCTGCACGGAGCACCGACAGGACAGCACAGAATCCAGTGTCACTGCACCGAAGGCAGCAGCAGCAGCAGCAGCAGAGCCACCAGCGAGTGGCAGGAGCAGGCCGCCCTCAGAGGCTGTCCTGTGCCAGCATCCCCACGGCAGCGAGTGCCAGCTCTGCACCTGCAGCACAGTTAACTTTGGAAATGCCAACACAGTGGCACCAGCAAATAAATAAGTGGATCAGCATTTTTTATAACTGCTCATTTTTCATACAGCCAACTACCAGTGCACTTCAGTTTCATTCAATGAACAACTCCATACCTCTCCTTTAAAATACATCCAATAATTTCATTTACTTTGCTACACTTTCAAGTCTAACCATGATGGATATTTAACATAATTTCACCCCAAAAAAAGCCATGATCATGGGCCCACAGTGACAGGGTGAGATTTTGTAAGCTCATTGCCATAGCTCAATTTGCAATTAAAAACTATGTAAAGGCAGAAATGTGATTAAAAGCAGCAGACAACTGGCTCATTATACAGCGACAGAAAAGAAAAGCCTTTCAAACACCAATTGCTCTACCTGAAATATCAGCTGCTGTTGTCATGCCTGGGACTCAGCAAGAACATCACTTAGCTCACTGAAAAGAACTTTCCCAGAGATAGATTGGCAGCATGACAAATGCAGGCTGACTATAGAAATCAAAGACCAAATACTTGCTCCTAATATAAAGGATTGACACAGGAAAAAAAAATAGAAGAAAACCTGCAAAGAGCTTCAGAGAGGTGTAACTAAAAAGACAAATTATTTTCCTGTTTCAAGACTGTTTGGGAGATAAGTTCATGTAAAGCAACTAAATTTTTTTATATACGATGCTGATATACTTTAGCCAAGTCACAATCATTGTTTTTGATCAGGGAGGCCCCCCACACAAAAGCTGTGGGGAAGGAAGATGCTCAGACATATTCCCCAGCAAACACTCATCCAAGAAAAAAGCTGTGTTTAGATTCTAGAAAAACGCCTACACTGTCTTTACTTGTGATTACCTTTTGGCATAACCAAAAGGGCTTTTGAAGGATTCAAACGCCCCACGAAGCAACAAGACAGATTTCCTTCCATCAGCATTTTACTTTTCTACAATTACAGACAACTGTGAAGTTCTTATGCACAAAAAGCCAATTTATTTTTAAAATGCCTGTTCAAAATTACAGTTTTGATTAAAGTGCCCTAATCCAAAACCAGACTTCATTAAGTTTAGTGGCTTTATCCCACTGCTTATATAGGTTACATGTTAGACAGGAAATTTAAAATTCTTAAGATAGTAATTGCAGACCTGACACTGACACTAGCTCACCTAAAGTGCAAGCTTTACTTTGCCAAACAAACAGGGCTCAATTTTACTCTTAAGCAAAAACAGCTGAATAAAACATTCTGTATATAAAACAATCTGTATATACATCAGCTGAATAACGCTGAATAATCTAACTATACTTCAATGACACAGATCAATCTTAATCTATCTATACCTATGAAGATATAATATCAGATCAATCTTACTCTTCATATACCTATGGAGGCATAATATAGGCAAGACTTTTCTCTGTCGAGTTGCTAATGCAGGATTAATTTAGGAAAATACCCTTCTCTAAAATATCTCCCCCAGATGAGCACCTTATCAGTAAAACCCATTTACATCCCTGGTTAATTACATGTCAGCTTCTGAGACTTTGCTATGACAGTCCATCAGCTGTCATCTCCAAGAGTCATGAGACAGGAGTATTAATTAGCCAAAAAATGACAACTCCTGTCCCTTGATAAGAGCAACAGCAAACTGGAAGACCATTCTGCTCCTGGAATAAAAGCTGGTTTTATTCACCCTCTTTGAAGAGTGCAGAATATGGAGATCTCAATTACAATGTAAAGTGTGTAATGAGAATATTTATTTTAATGTCATCTGTGCGCTAAAACCTTTTTTCCATTTTTCCTCTCTCTATTAAATGATCCCATATTAAGCACATGATTACTTATATTACATTATCTCACACTTGCATTGCTTAAGACCAAAAATATTTGAAGAATTATACTTAAAAATAAACATTAATAAAGCATTTCAAGAACCCTGAAAACAGACTAAATAAAAAGCCACAATAGGTTTAACAGATAATAAAAAGGTGCAATGGGCATGTCAACCTTGAAAAAGCCCTTTTAAACCACAGTAATATTGTCAGGTGGCATTACCCTTTGTCAGTCAGCTACATGAACTCATAAATCAAGTGCAGCAGCCAAATGAGAGCACAATGAAAAATCAGCACTAGGCAGACTTGTCCACTGAATAATGAGGGGTCTGCCAAGGTTTTGAGGTCACATTCAAAACTAAAATTAATTGTATCAACCATATTAATAAAAAGAATTCATATCAGCAAGACTAAAATTTGCTAGTACCGCTCTGTAGAGTTTTTGCTCGTGACTCCTTTCCCAGATTGGCATGGAATCCTCCTCCTAAAGTCGGTGTTTTCCCTGCACCTATTAGGGGAAAAAAAACAAACACCAGACATGTCAAAGAGAATAACTCAATTAAAATATTAAAACACAACTTATTGTGCCAATATAGTCAGCATCTGTATAATCTACAACATGCCAAACTACATTAAGAAGGTCTTAAAGTACTTAAGACATCAAGTACCAATACTGTGCAAATTACTTCTTTCTTGGGATACTGTAAGAATTACATGGCTCCATAAACCCTCCCAATCTCAATTCCAAAGAAACAACAAAAATCTCCCAATATCTATTTTAAGCAAAACATGAAAATCAGTACTGTAAAACATTTCTCAAAATAAGGGAAGAAAAATTTGCTTAGTTAGTATTTTTTGTCTGAAGAATATTCAATGAAGAATTTACAGAATTTTAATAGGTAATTATTGACATTACAGAACATAAAACATGTTTAGCATTCAGTAATGACTGTGTTGGCTATTACAGACGTAACATTTTGAAGTAACTTCAGTTTGTCATTAGGTAAACACAGCAACACTTACGCTACAAAAACTGCAAGTCTGGAACTGCTACTTTTACACCTTGAAAGGTTGGAGACTTCAAAGAAGTCTGAGTTGTAAATCAGCATAAACTAGAGGCTGGTTAGGGCATCCGTGCCAATGCTGAGCAGCCTGAATGCAGAGATTGCTGGGAGTCAGTGGAACTACTCATTCAAACCAATCTTGCAGAACAGGGAATTAAACTACCAAGGACAAAAAGTCTCCCACTAAAGCAGGAAGCTTTTTTTAAAAACAATCAGGGTACCTCAAGCAGGATATCTGAATCTATCAGCTTAACAGCAAGTGAGACCAAAAAGCTAAATTGCACAGGATTGAAAACAAGCAATTTGTTAGTAATTGTACTTGTACTTAATTCAAGTAGTCTGGTCTTCAGGATAGGGAAAAAAGCCATCTTGTTGTCTATGATGCCTACAGCTTTTCCTCAAGTTCTTGGGGCTGTTTCCTCCTCCTAGACTAGCTCTTCAGAACAAACTAGAAAGGCTTTGGGATAGACACAGAGAGGAGAATGAAGTGACTCTTTAAAGCAGTTCAGGGCATTTCTTGTACATGCCTCAATAAGGTACTTCCATGGCAGGTACAACTGTGAGAAACTGTGACCTAAACTCTTCACTCTTACCAGACTTTTTTAGCTCTAGTCTCCTCTCAATTGCACTTAATCTACATCTATACTGAGAAAAAAAACAAAACCAAACAAAACCAAAACCCAGAAAAGCTAGAAAGCTAGCAGAATTCCTGCAGAATTACTATCAGCCTTCAAAGCTTATTTTTCCATATAACCTTTAAATTAGGTTTCCAGTGCTATCCACAACAGAAACCAATTTCACTTCGTTAACAGATCCTTTAACAAACAATAATCAGCTCTTGTTGCAGTACTGTCACAGTACAGCTGGTCTGTAGCTGGACAAGGTAAATCTAGCCATAACACAAATCCAATTCAGCTAGCCTGGTTCCTTCCAGAAAAACAGATAAACAAGTTATCTCAGCTATCTGAGCCCAGGAAATTCAAACTCCCTAGAAAAAGAATTTTCAAACAATAAAACACATTCTTTGTCCAAGATGCTCGGTGAGTTGGTGTCATCCCTTGTCTCTGACCAACGACCTCACGTAACAAACCCTCACATAAATGCCCCACAGATCAAGTACTTCATCCTAATAAGAACTGAGAAACATTCAACAGTGATCTCCTCACTGGGTACAGAGGTAACTCTCCCAACTTTGTGTTTGACTACTAGAGACAGCAATGTCTCCTTGCCATTCTTACAGGTACAGCCTTTTATTTCCAAAAACACTTGAAAACAAACCAATGCAGCAAACCAGAGAGTGGTTACCAAGCTACAAAAGAAGGCATAACATTTTTGGTGTACGTTTACTAAGAATGGTTTACCTGGCAGAAAACATATCAACGATGCAATAGTTTTACATCCTTTTTCTTCAGCACCAAAACTAAACTGAAATTCTGCCTCCCATTTTCCTCTTTTTTGGTTGTTTTAAGGTTTGCTTTACTACAGGCTTCCTCACTAGTCTGATTTGCAGCAGGAGAACCCACACTGGAGAACCAGTACATGGGAGGAGGACACCAACCACAAGGCAGGAGCAGGAGCAAGCAGGCTGGAGGCAGGAGGCTCACCCAGCACTTGTGTCAAAGGCACCATTGACCCCTCCTGTACACAAAGGCTCACTTCCCAGTCCCCTCTGTCCTTGGATAGACCAAAATACTGAACTGCTTTGCACTATCATTGGCAAAACAGCATTTTTAAATGTTTCCCTGTTACTACTAAAAAGCTCACACAAAACAATCTTACAGTGGTGATAAACAATACTAATAACTAAATAATTTAACTTACTCAGGAGTTAAAATCCAAAATAATAAAAACAAAATGAAATTAACTTAAGATTTTAATGATTTTGTTCTTTAAGACTCTTTTTCATTACACATCAAGCTATAACATCATACATAAAAGTAATTTCTTTCCAAGCTATAGAGACTGCAGCAGATACCAGCAGAGCTATCTGAAAGACAGGTTCTGCTATCAGAATTGATGTATCCATTTCTCAGCAAGTTAACTGGAAAGGCTGAACATCTCTCCTTAGCATTTGTCTTTGAAAACTGACACAAAACCAGTCTGCTGAGCACTTACACTCTCAGAACTGCAAACTAATGTTGCCATTGACTATGTAGTCTCACCATCAGCTTTAATCTTACAAGCAAAATGCAAACCAAATGCATTAACATAACTGTTCAGCTCGGTAATAAAAAGATAAACTCTTAAAAAAAGAAAACTGAAATCATCAAATTCATTTAAAGACAAAAATCCCTACAAAGCTAGCAATTTAAAAAGTACAAAGGAAAGGAACAGCAACTGCTAGGCACAACCAAATTAACATCCCAGCTTAACTGCAATTTTTACATTTCTTGACCTTTTCCATTCTTCCCCCACAACTTCAAAAGTGAATTAAGCAGGCTTTTGGTTTTTCACATTCAGCTTTCAAGACATACAAAAATATATCCGAGAAGTATTTGGTGTCTTCAAGTACTGCCTGCCAAATCTTCCACATTAACACTACCATTTCCCTAAGGCAACTGAAATGCCACTCCTTCATGAGGTGGTGCCTCCCAAGGTCCATTGCCATCTACTCATCCCACCTGCTGAGGAGGGCCAGCGTGTCCTGGGGGGCATGAGACACAGCATCCCCAGCTGTGATGGCTGAGGGAGGGGACTGTCCCACTCTGCTCTGCACTGGGGCAGCCTCACCTCCAGTCCTGGGGGCAGTTTTGGGCACCACGACATTAAAAAGACACAAAGCCATTGCAGTGTCCAAAGGAGGGCCATGAAGACAGTGAAGGACCCAGAGGGGAAGCCATATGAGCAGCAGCTGAGGGCACCTGGTCTGTCAGGCCTGGAGGAGACTGAGGAGAGACCTCACTGCAGTTACAGCTTCCTCGTGGGGGGAAGAGGAGGGACACACACAGAGCTGTTCTCCCTGGTGACCTGTCACAGGACCTGAGGGAACGGCATGGAGGCTTGTCAGGGGAGGTTTAGGTTGGCTTTTAAGGAAAAGTTTTTCACCCAGAGGATGGTTGGGAACTGGAACAGGCTCCCTAGGGAAGTGGTCACAGCACCAAGACTGGCAGAATTCAAGAGGCATTTGGATAACGTTCTCAGACATTTGCTGTGATTCTTAGGGTGTCCTGTGCAGGGACTTTCATGATCCTTGTGGGTCCCCTTCCAACACAGGATATTCTATGACTCTATGATTACTTTTAGAAACTCACTCACATTTGCAGCTTCACATAACTGAAGCTTCCTTTTCTCTTCAAGTTTGCTTTGGACATTTATATGAAATTTTGGACAACAGAAGGTGTGGAGAGATGTGTTAGGCAGCTCAGAAATACAGCTACTCCAGTTTTTGTGTGGTCCTCTCAGTGGGCTACACTGCCTTAACACAACAGAACTGAAGATGCAGGAGATCATGTCTGGAAACTTGACAATACTCAGTCAAAGCTCACACAGGTCCAGAGCCAGACCATAACCCTGCACCATTCAAGTGCTAAACTACTTGTCAGAGTTGGGTTTACATCTGGACTCTACAATCTTAAAGGTCTTTTCCAACTAAACAGTTATATGGTTCTACAGTGACTATCCCTCCATCAGCCAAAAGCAGCCACTCCCACTCTGCTGCTCACAGCACAAGCACCTCAGCAGCTTCTGTTTTGCTCCACCACCTCCCTAACAAAGTTACACCACTCTGCTTCTCTATAAAAATGCTCCTCAAGCTGTAAAAGGTGCAAGCAAAGCTTGAAGTCTGGTGTAATCTTGAACAGCAACAAAAAACCACAGGTAACAAGAACAGCACTTATCAAATCACTCCACACAGTGGAGGCAAAGAGCAGCCACTTGGGCATTTGCAGCTTAAAGGGCACCCTTCTGTCAGGTAGTGACATGATGAGTTTCAGATTCAACACCTGGAGGAGAAAGAGATTCAGTCCCAGCATTACAGATTTTGCTTCCTCTACATAAATGAGCAAGTGAAGACAGGGAATGAAGCTGCTTGTAACCTGAAGGGCACCTGCTATGTGATAGGACCAAACCTACTAACATCCTTCCCTGTAAAATTAAACCCAAAAGCCACCAGTCCTTTCTTCAGGACAAGGTAGGGGCAAATCTTCTATTTCAAATACATGTATTTACAGACCCAGCATAAAATCTGGTAAAGTCTGGTAAAGAATGCAGACTGCATCATACCAACGGCTTCATAATCGGGGAAGACAAGATAATCTAATATAAAAAAAATTAATGAGCTTCCTACTGAAGTTAGACAATAAAAGTAAAAAGGAGGGTAAGTAAACCTCTCACTACAATTCACACCTATAAAAGCAAAATTATGTGATTCAAGTTCTGAAGTTTGTAACTGAAACAATTCTTTTCTCACTCATTTTTCCCGGAAAATGAACAAGTCTGCAAGCACCAGAGCCTGATAAAACAGTACTGCCACATAAACTTACACTGACAAACTTTAAATCTATTCCATCATAGCTTATTTTCATAACTACCAACTGTAGAGATAAATATAGTTGCATCCAGCACAATCCAACTTAGGACTGCCCAGGTCTGTGGAATCAGTCTGCATCCAAGTTATGTGCACTGTTCTGCACTGCTACAGCTGACAGCAGCACCCTCTGCTGTTGCCATCCCAGGGACAGTATGGAAAAGACTCAATGCCAGAAAAAGCTTCACATTAACTCTGGTGCACGATTGCCACCTGGAGGATTTGGGGAGAGAAGCAAAATTGATTTGATTCATCTCATTAAAACATATAGCAATTATTATTTTAGATGGAAGTTCCCCCTCTTCCTTCCCAACACAGCATGATTATGAATTAGTTTTGTAATGAGAAAATATGGCACAGAGTAAAACAGGTAAATACTCTTCAGGATTTCCATCAAAGGGTCTGCAAATCCAGCATACTTATAGTTTCTTTCTCTGTACTGCAATTGACATCATGACCACTGTGCATAACTTAAAATTAACCATGAATTACTGTCATCTCTAAAAAGGTGGACCACAAATATAAGGAAACTTGTTGGTATTAATATTATTTTAACTTTTCAGTACCACGTACTTTCATTTCAAGTTTAGCATGTATATTGTTGGCAGAGCCCAGTTCAGGACTATTTGAGGCTGCACTGTAAGAAACATTTAATGTCAGGACTTGGTCTATCAATATCTTACACAGAAACCAATTAACAACTGCCAATTAAAAACAAAACCCTTACTCCTTTAACTTTCTGAAATATTTGAATTATATTTGAAATATTGAATAATATTTGAAAATACACAAGAATCATTTATTCTACATAAGAACCAAGTAGACAAAAGCACAGAATCCTATACAAATAGAGTTCATCCCCTTTCCCAACTGTCTCACTAGCAATCACTGTGACAGTAATTGACCATCTTAAAAGGTTCTACAGGACAAAAAGGTAGAGAAGATGAATTACTAGTAAGCTCAGCTTTAATTTTACATAAGTTTTTTCCTCTGTGTAGTCAGTCCCTCTCTTCTTTTCAGTTTGCTGACCATAACTTTTCAATTCCACAATTCCCAAAAGACAAATATGTAGATCAAGGTAAACTCTTGTCAAGTTCTGCCTATGAGGTCAATGCAGCTCAAATGCCTCGATGTAAAAACATAAAGATTTTAAGGATAAAATAGTATAGAAAATACTTCAGTAAGCTCCCACAGGTATACCTAAAACACTGAGCATACCACAGCTTTACTAAAGAGCTAAAGATACATTAAATCTGTCATGGGACACTGAAGAGTGAGAGTACACATTCAAGATTTGTGCCAGTGCTAATGGGTGTCTGTAGTAACTTCATTATAATTCACTTGCAAAAAAAAAAAAAAACTGTAATAGTAGAAATAAACTCTTCCTTGATGTTCTAAAATTTGAAGCAGACTACTTCCAAATGTTGTGGAACCTCATACCAAAAACTTTAACAAACACTTGTTGGTGTGTTAAGGATTATTAGCTCACAACTTCCCTTTCCCCTTATGAACAAAAGCAAGAAGATAACCTCCCACCAGCCTCAAATTAGTGCACTGCAAACTCATGTACATTTGGAGATGCAGAGTCCTAATGCATGTGTGCTGTACCAGAGCCAGAGAGCCTGACTCAGTGCTGAAGAACTGATGCTGTCAGTGCCCACTGCAGAATCCTGGTTCTGTGACTGCCTGTGTATTTTTCACTGCCCTAAAACCTCCAGGCTTAGTCACTAAGTAAAAGTAAATTACAAGATTTATTAGTAATTCTCATTTAAATTTGTACTAGAGATGTGACCCTGAATTCTATAGCAGGGCAGGACAGGCAGAGCTCAGGGCATCAGGCACCTCCATGGGTCCAGGGATGGGCTGAGGCCAGGCAGGACATCAGACTGCACATGGGGGTCAGGGTCAGGCCCAGCAAGGGAACAAGGTCAGACACTGCTCCAGAATGTCCAAACAGGGCCACAAGGATGGGCTGAGGCCAGACAGCACATGAGCCTGGCTCTACAGGGTCCTTGGGTGGGCAGGGCAAGGCAGTGGGGAGCTGGAGACCAGCCCTGCTGTGCAGTCCCTGGGGCAGGGGCTGATGTCCCTGAGCATTTCCCAGGGATGGGGTCCTGGGCCACGAGCAGCCTTGGGGGAACCCCAGAGAGAAGCTGGTCAGGGACAGCAAGAACCAGCAGTAGCTGGTTTGTGACCAACAAGCTTATCAGATCTGTTTTTCTCAACTTAGTACCAAGCATTTAAAGGGAATTTCTGGAATAAAAGAAGCTGAGCTTCCCCAGACAGTATCCTTGAGGATCACGAGCTCAGTACACCTTGCAGCATCATTTCTTTGTGCTGTATTTCTCAGTTACATCTTCCAGCTTGCTGCTGTGCTGCCTGCACATCAACCTTCCCAGGTGGGACTTTTCTTCTCGTTTGATTACTGTCAGAAGTCCCAGACTTCACCTTTCTCAGCTTCTTTAAACAAAAGCCTGAAGAGGGACCTGGACTTCAGTTTTGCTCCATGCTCAGCTTTCTCTCACTCTCTTCAGCTTCAGTTTTTTCTCCTGTCAGCTTCAAAAAAAATACTTGTGAAAACAGTTTCTCCCAACAACTACCACAAGACAGGGGACTGACTCCCACCCAGACACAGTGAAAGAGCAATCAGAGAACTCCAAACCTTCAGACATGGCACACAACTCTCAACTTGCCTTTCTACAAAAGCAGCAGCCATCAAACCAGTGCACACTGGCAAAGGGCTCAGTGTAACTCCATCTTCCAGGATGCAATTATACCTTAATGGAGAGGGAGAAATGTAGCTCACTCTTAGACCCTGTATTGCTGTACTTCCTGCTGGGATGTGTTCAAATGTAGCGACCGACAGGCTGTTAGGAACTTGGGTATGAAGAAAAATAAAAAGCAAGACCCATTCATTCCAACCAGCAGGATTCAAAAGCTCACCAAATTTGTTAAGAAGTCAGAGCGAACAAGCTCTTCGGCTAGTCTGAACTGGCTATCAATTATAAAGGGAATAGTTATTGTTCAAAACTAGACTCAGCTAGAAAAAGTACATGCCTCAAACACTTTCTGTGCAATCAACAGAGTTCCTTGGAGCTAAAATAGGCATGATAACCCTTCTCCTGACTAATACCTGACTTATCCAGGGTCAAATCAGTCAGGTTCAGAAACCCAGTTTCAAGGCAGGGCCTTCACAAGCTTCAAGACAGTAACATAGCTAGGGTGGAGTGTTGAGGCTGAATTCTTTCCTGACTGTGACCACTCACAAAAGAATTAAGAATTACAACTAACTAGACCAGTGTGGGGCATATCAAAGCTTTCAGAGGACTTTCGTCTCAAAAGATCAACAAAACAATACACAGCAGCCCCTTCTAGAGCATGAAGGGGTTATTCCCTTGCTAGTAAAATAACTTACCAGCTCACAACTCAGGAAGTGACAGGTACTTGAAAGAAGAGCTGACTTGCCAGTCTTTCAGACAGACAGCATTGAAAGGAATGGTGGGATTAGCTCTGTAAATCTCAAAGAACATGATCCTCCTGTGAGGACTCAGAAGAACATCTGTGCCAAATCAGACTGAAAGACTACTCCAGTATTCTACCTCTGAATGAGGAAGTCCATTAATATACATGCCTACAAGGGTAACACAAAACACAGGAGGAAAGCTTGTCATAGTTCTCTCATAATCTCCCTGTGTCTAGAGATCTGTGGCTCATGGGTTTTCTGAACCAGATATAATGTATTTTTTTAATGGCCACAACACATTTTTAT
Organism: Leptocoma aspasia; assembly: GCA_013399835.1. NCBI lineage: Eukaryota > Metazoa > Chordata > Aves > Passeriformes > Nectariniidae > Leptocoma > Leptocoma aspasia. Next base: position 712,922 of record VXAX01004548.1, on the reverse strand, counting down.
TCTGTCTGCCCAATCATTTCAAACTCATGTAAACTTTTAACATCCACAACTTCAGATTCACGTGGGGAGGCAGGGTTTCTGTAAAAACCAAAACCAACCAAACAAAACCTCCTAATGCTTCTGAACCTCCTACCCACTACCTTTGCAATCAGCTAGCTGCTAGATCTCTTAGTACTCCCTAGCTTTTGCATTGTGTGACCCTGAGAAGCTGCTCATCCTTGCTGTGTTATTTTACTGCATTTACAGATCTCTACTATGGCCCCATTCAATCATCTCTATTCCAGTCTGAAGAGGCTGAGTCTATTCAGCCAGTCTAACTGAGAAGCTCTTGAGGAAGCTCTCCTCTTAATCACTCCATCATCCTCTCTATGTGTTTTCTAGTTCTATTAGAGGTTTTCCTGGGGAAGGGGAAGAAAAGAGAAACCCACCAGAACTGCACACAGCACTTCATTTGGAGGTAATGCTGTGTGCAGTGTACAGACATGTTGTATATGCTCTTTTAACATTCCCCTCCCCACCCAGATTTTTTTGTACCGTGAATGAATATTGAGCCATTTGTTTTTATAAAGCTATCTATTATGACCTAGGGATTTCCTTCAAATGTTACCCTAGCCAGTCTGGATGTAGAAGAAACCATCCCACATGTGGAAGAAAGGAACAATGCTAACTCTCACAGCAACTCTGGATCCCATCTGCTATCCTACCACCCATCCACTAAAAGCAACAGGTCCTTCTACAGTCTTTACTACCCCAAATAATTTTGTATTGCCCACAAACCTCATTAACTCACCAGCCACCTGTTTTCCAGATCATCAGTCCAGATTCTATGGAATTTCACTGGCACCTCCTTCTGTACTCTCTAGACTATATTTGTTATCGTTCAAAGAGCTACTCTGCTCTGTAAAGAGTTTTCCTTATCAATGACAGCTCAGATTCTATAAAAGCTTCTGGTGAAGGATCTTGCTGACCTTCCCTTGAAAATCCAACCATCTGCTTTGCTCACTTACCAACTTCCTTAGAAAACTCCAAAGGATCTTCAAGGCAAGCCACTTTGCCAAAAAGCATTGTTACCCTATATTTACCTGTGCAGAACACATTTTTTTTGTCCTTCACCACTTCTACCTTCTTGGATGTAGATGTGGCACTCAGGAACATGGTTCAGTGATGGACTTGGCAATGCTGGGTTAACAGCTGAACTTGATAATCTTAAAGTTCTCCTGCAACCTAAATGATTCTATGATTCTACCCTTCTGTCCAACACACTTAACTAGCCTGCATTTTCCCAAGACTTCATGGAGAGCAAAGCAAACCCCCTCATTCACGGCCAAGCACAAGCCCACGCTTTCTCAGCACACCAAATCCCAGCTGCTAAAACAGCAAAAAAATGGAAAGGAACAGACTCACACACCTGCACTGGAAAACACTGACTACACCAAACTTCTTCTCTGTGAAAGGCATCAGTGTTGAGGCTTCCTACACAGGCACATAATTAGCTCAATGTAAATACTGCCACCTTCCTCCAACCTTGAGAGAATAAAAGAAGGGATTTCCGATGTTTTATAGGGATTCTACATGATTTATTAGCAAGGACTTGGCCACTTCGTGTTAATATGAAGAAGTGCAGGACTCACTCCTTCAGTAAACAGATGCAAGATAAGCTTGGCAAAATAAAAGGTTTTGTTACATGTAAAAAAAGAAAAATCAGTGTCTCAGTGCTTTCCACCCCCTTTTGCTTTTTTATGATGAAGGTGAAAATAAATCATTAATAAATGCATCTGTAGTCCATATGTAATAACACACAAATAGAAGCTGCTGTGGATCTTGAAAGGATTTGAGGAACAGTGTCGCACAACCAGTAGCTCTGAACTCCACAAATACCAAAAGCCCCATTCAATTCCCAGCCCTGCAATGAAGAACCTGACATCCCTCATCCTTTGCAAACCTTAGACAACATTCTCCGAGACACCCAGCCCTACTAACCGTGAGCCAGGGACTCAAAAACAGCACCCCAGACACCTGACACTGCAAATGCTCCACACAGTAAGACCCTCTGAGATCATCAGTCCACAGTCCAAGGAGCCTCAGACCAAGGCATTTCATTCAATTTTGGTGGAAATTTACTAATATAATCAGAAGTCACTGAAAGGCGTAACTTACCAGAAAATGTTGCTTTCAGAAAGTACATGGTTTCTGAGTTAAAAAAAATATACATTCCTTTGTAAATTCTCCACCCTTTGGAGAGATACAAAGTCCTTCTTACGCAGTAAATGACTTTTCTCCCCATTCCAGAGGATTTCAATCAGTCATGAACACATTAATAGACAAGCACACATGATGAAGACACTGTTAATGCAGCACAAATACATCTTTTCAGATTAGCTTGCATCACTCAGTTTATGTTGAGGAAAAAAAATTATTCACAACAGAAGCATCTGTTTTGGAACATAAAGAATTGCACCAGAATGTAAAGAAGTCACCCATACCCTCATTTCCTTAAAACATTTCTGGTGTGAAACAGGGCCTGCACTCACAGAATCACAGAATGATTTGGATTGGAAGGGACCTTAAAGATCTTCTAAAGTTCCAATCCCCCTACCATGGACAAGGACACCTTCCACCAGACCAGGCTGCTCTAAGCCCCATTCAGCCTGGCCTTGAACACCTCCAGGGATAGGGCATCCACAGCTGCTCTGGACAACCTGTTCCAGGGCCTCACTCTCACTCATCTTTGCACTAACTTAAGAAACCTACAAAAAGCATTGTTTTTAAAGTTATGTTCTGTCATTTCCACAAAAAATACTTCCCCCAAGTACACACATCAGTGCACATGGGGACTTGCTAGAAGACCACAGTATGAACACACAGCGAAGCTCCTGCAACCACACCTTGTGCCAGCCAGATAAAGCCATCATCAGCATGTTAGAATGTGCTGCAATCACATTTTCATTTTTACCTAAAAGCACACTTTTAGGGTGCTTATCTGTCTTTGTGGGCACTAGACCTTGTTGTTTCAGGGTAACATATAACAGGTAAATAACTAGTTATACAAGAGCAAAGAATTAATGTACTAGCCAGGAAAAAAAGATTAGCCAAGAGCAGCATCTCAGGACTTACACAAAAAAGAAAGGCTATACCTTAAAGAAATTTTGTAAAGTACTGTGCAATTCATCCAGAAAAAAGCTTCAGTATGGTGCATTTCTCTCTTTTCCTTTAGTTTTTTTTTTTTTAAGGATAAAGGCATCCCAAAATGCGCTCTAGCTTGCATGCCATCTGTCCTGCATAATTTTGGGTGGGAGGGAAAAAGCAGAACAAGCCCTTAAAAATATAGTCTCCAAATCACAACAGGAAAAAGTGAAGGATACATGAGCTGCTCATAAGCTATAAAAAAAGTAATGCCAGCACCCTGAGTTGGAAGACAGGAATGGCATCAGACAACTCCTAGCCTACAGTAAACTCGCAAACTCCAATTTGCGGTGCTGCGTTCTCCACCACAGAAAGAATTCCTCATTCTTCCCCACAGCTAAACAATCCATCAGAGCCGCTCGTTTCACTGCTAAGCTCTTTCCCATGCTTTTGCTTATGTTTCTTTCTCCTTATACACATTCCCCATACAGATTTTCCATCTCTCTCCTTTCAAACACTACATCCTCCCCACACCCATTTTCCTTCTCTCCCCTTCTAAACACTGTGTCTTCTTGATGTGGCCTTTTTCCATGTTTTATCCTCCAGAGCACTCACACAATCACCCCAACCCAACTACTGACAGGAGACTCTTGACCCTTCACATCTAGCCTGTTTCTCCTCATTGTGCCCCTACATGTTCCCTCTATCCATTAAACACCCAACCCAACCTTTCCTGTCCTCTATCCCAAATAATTTCATCTACTTTCCCATTTCTGTGCACCCAGCCCTCCCACAGAGCCTCAAACCTTCTCACACACCTGCCCCAGTCCTTCACATATGTACTCCATCACACTCAGAGCATCTCTCTCGTCCTGCACAGCTCTTTTCTCCTATTCATCCTAGCCTCCCCCATCCCATTTCTGTCTCACCCTGCACAGCACGCTCTCCTTCTCCCATTGCCTCTCCCATTTCCACTCTGTGCAGCACTAGCTCCCACATGCACCATCCATATCCCTTCTTTGCACAACATGGTTTTCCAGTCTGTCCCTGACACCCTTTGCACAGCACTATTTTCTCTATATATTGTCTTTATCTCGTGGCACAGTGTCCTTATCTCCCGTATACATTGTCCTCACTCCCCCACGCAGCATCCCCATAACCCCACCCTCTGGCACAACATCTCCCTGTCCCTTTCCCCACATTGCCCACTGTTCCCTCACCCCCATGCCCTGTCCCTGAACTCACAGAATCACACAATCAATTAGGTCGGAAAAGATCTCTAAGATCCCTGAGTCCAACCTATGACTGAACATCACCTTGTCAACCAGACCATGGCACTGAGAGGCCAGCCTTTCCTTACACACCTTCAGGTACAGTGACTCCATCACTGCCCTGGCCAGTCCCTTCCAATGTCTAATCACCCCTCCATGAGGAAATTCTTTCTAATGTCCAACCTAAACCCCTCCCAGAGCAGCAGAAGACTACGTCCCTTCGTCCTGTCACTTGTTCCCTGGGAGCAGAGCCCGACCCCCACCTGGCTGCACCCTCCTGTCAAGGAGCTGTAGAGTGGTAAGGTCCCCCTGAGCCTCCTCTTCTCCAGGCTAAACAACCGCAGACTTGTGCTCCAGGCCCTTCCCCAGCTCCGCTGCCCTCCTCTGGATGTGGTCCAGCCCCTCAATGCCCTTCCCGAATTGA
>VXAX01004548.1:633420-707967 GCA_013399835.1 Leptocoma aspasia | reverse complement strand
ACTGCCCGGCACTGCCTGGCCCGGGCCCGGCGCAGGCCTCGCTCGCCGGCACCGGCACGGGGAGGAGCGCGGCAGCCGCCGCCACCCCGCCCGCTCTCGCGAGGCTTCGCCCGCCGCTCCCGCCCCTCCGGAGCGCTCCTCCCTCAGTGCCCGCCCGGCCCCGGGTGCCTCGGGGTCGGCTGGCCTGCGGCTCCTGCTCGCTCCCCAGCGCNCTGGCCAGTCCCTTCCAATGTCTAATCACCCCTCCATGAGGAAATTCTTTCTAATGTCCAACCTAAACCCCTCCCAGAGCAGCAGAAGACTACGTCCCTTCGTCCTGTCACTTGTTCCCTGGGAGCAGAGCCCGACCCCCACCTGGCTGCACCCTCCTGTCAAGGAGCTGTAGAGTGGTAAGGTCCCCCTGAGCCTCCTCTTCTCCAGGCTAAACAACCGCAGACTTGTGCTCCAGGCCCTTCCCCAGCTCCGCTGCCCTCCTCTGGATGTGGTCCAGCCCCTCAATGTCCTTCCCGAATTGAGGGGCCCAGAACTGAGCACAGCACTCAAACTGTGGTGTCACCAGTGCCCAGCACAGGGGGACGATCACTTCCCTGGTCCTGCTGGCCACACTATTCCTGGCAGAGGCCAGGATGCCACTGGTCTCGTTACCCACCTGGGCACGCCTTGGGCTCACGTTCCGCCGCTGTCGATCCAGGTCCTTTTCCGCTAGATCTCTCATCCCTGTGCTCCGTCCCTGATCCCTGTGCAGCCCCTTCGCCCTCTCCCTGTCCACGCCTCTTCCAGCACCCTGTCCCTTCTGCCATGTGCCCCATCCCCGCAGCACNTTCCAGCCCCCTGCCCTGGGCAGGGATGCCTTCCACCGGGCCGGGTTGCTCAGAGCCCCATCCAGCCTGGCCCGGAACATTCCCAGGGATGCGGCATCCGCAGCTTCTCTGGGCAGCCAGTGGCAGGGCCTCAGCACCCTCTGGGCATCAATCAAATTCATCAGTCAAATCTATTCAATCGTTCTGTAATGCTGAGATGAAAGTTGTTGAGGCATAATAAATTTATCTCATTACAGCACTTGGAGCCCTGCCTGAGAAAGGCAGCATAAAGTTGAAGGCTGGTGCGTTGGAATCCATGAGGAAATTTGTAGAATTCTAGAATTGTAGAATTACAGAATGGTCTGGGTTGGAAGGGACTTCAGAGCTCATCTAGTTCCAATCCCTCTGTCTTGGACAAGGACACTTTCCACTATCCCAGGTTGCTCAGAGCCCCATCCAGCCTGGCCTTGAACACTCCCAGGGATGGGGCAGCCACAGCTGCTCTGGGCAACCTGTGCCAGGGCCTCAGCATAACCACAGTAAAGAATTTTTTGCTAGTATTTAATCTAAACCTACTGTGCCTCACTTTGAATCCATTCCCCCTTGTCCTGCCACTACATACCCTTGTAAATAGTCTCTCTCCATCTTTCTTGTAGGGTCCCTTCAGGTACTGTAAGGCCACAATTAGGTCACCCAAACGCCTTCTCTTTTTCAGGCTGAACAATCCCCATTCTCCCAGGCTCTCCACATAGGAGAGGTACTCCATCCCTCCAATCATCTTGGTGGCCTCCTCTGGACTTGCTCCAAGGGGTTGATGTCCTCAACTATTCATAGAATCACTGAACCAAAGAACTCAGTTTTCATCCAAGTTATCGCAGCACGATAACGCAGATGGGAAGGAAGCTGAGCAGAATAGCTGCTGTAGCTGGATGTTTGTATAGACTTCCATCTGTCGGCTTTTGAAATGCACCGTTAATGCAGAAGCAGAAATTTTCACCTTATAAAACTCAATGCTGTCAGTATCTGCCTTGCACCAAATGACTCAGATGCAGCCAGGTATCAGGCACAGACCTCCATGAACTGACTGGGTACGTGGTACAGAATGACTCGTTCATTTAGAGGCACACTGGGGCACACACTAAAGCAATAGCTTTCCATCCAGAAAGCTGAGCGTCTTATAGGCCTCAAACTGTGTCATTTGCCTAAAAAACCTTAAGGTTCGGTGCTTTTGAAAAGAAAAATAGCAATATCATAATGGAGATTGTACCACTATGTACACAGTTGGTCTTCATTCTTTTTATTCTATTCACAGGGATATATTTGTTAAAATAAGAACATTGTGTCTCTCCATATTTTTTCTGCTTCTGGAGGTTATTTCCTTCCTGAAGTTCCTTCTGCTGATGATGAGGTAATGAGTGCCACAGCAGCCAAGCATGATCTCACAAAATTATACACTCTTTAGATAATATCAGGGGAAAATTATATTCCTGATAAACAATCCCTCATAGGCTCTGACAAAGGCCACCACAAACATAAGAAATACTGCACTGAGCAGTTTTGAAATGTCTTTCCATGAAAAAGTTTCTTTTTACCTCACTTAGGTAGAGACTAATGTAGTCCTGTCCTGTGAGGACTTAAGTTTTACATCCCTTTTAAAATTGCTGGTGCTTCAATTAAGTGTTGCAAGATGTTTTTGTGAGCCTCAAACAAGTTCAGAGTGTTTCACTTTGAATGTGAACAGCAGAGGGCCCTTGTGAAAGCCTAAGATACAGCTGCTGTCCAAAGAATCTCATGTAATGCCATACTGAAGAGGGATGTCTGTTCTAAATTTTATTTTCTTATAAGGTGAAGTTAATGATGATGAAATAAAATGGGTTCTCAGTCTAGAAAACTTCAGTCTTTGCCTCCCACTCATGAAAGCTTTCATATACAATACCCCTTAAATATTTCAAACATTTCCATAGGACTGTTTTCTACCAGCCAAAATATAAGTAATTTTTCACCTCTGTAAGTACTTTGCCTGTTCTGCTTGCTAGAGGATTGACTGAACTTCTTTTGACTTATAGCATTGAGCCTGCTGAATGAATAACCCCTAGGTTGGTTCATTTAGGCTAAAAAAATAACCTTTTAGTAAATTGTCCTAAGCCTGAGAGTAAGAGCTTGTCATTTAAAATTTTGTATTGACAAAGTTCCTTTCCCTGCATTATTTTGCCCTTTTAGTTAAGAGGAGGAAAGGACCTGTTTTCCATTTCACCTACTCATATTTAACATCTCTTATTTTCACTCCTAAGTGTGCCAAAAAGTGGTGATCAGGAAGTCTGTTAGCCCAGACCAACCAATTTCCTTCCTGCTGTGCCTCCAAAAACATCAAATACAATCCACCTGTGGGTGTATGGTTTTGACATTCAGTTGTTGAGGTTTCAAAGAGAGGAACTGTTCTTATTTGCTTGAAAATTATTTTTTTTCGCCTACTGCTCTTACAACATGGGGAAGAATGCAAATGGGCTGTACAAATCCAGCCTGGAGTGTGAGGGAATCTACTCTGCTCCTGCAAATGCTGTGCAGCACAACAGGAAATATACCAGGGAATATACAGGAAATATACCAGGGAATATACAGGAAATATACCAGGGAATATACAGGAAATATACCAGGGAATATTCAGGAAATATACCAGGGAATATACAGGAAATATACAGGAAATCTACCAGGGCAAGCTGATGACACCTTACTGCACTTCCACAAGAGACGGATCCTCCTCTGTGAACATAAAGATTGGAAGCAGATACTTCAGTGTCATATGACAGAAAAGCCAGAGCCTTTCTGGCTTTTTGGTTGTAACTCAACTTTCTGGGCACTGAGTTTCCCAGCACACCAGCCTGCATGGGAAATATTTTCATATTTGAGGTGAACAAAACTTAATCCCTTAATTTGATCAGCTTCTGTGAGCATCCTCGTCTTTCTGGCATTTCAGCTGGGATTGTTCCTCTAAAATCATGCCTAAGAGCATTGAGGAAGTCACTCAAGAAGTTTGAAAATGCACAAAACTTGGGGCAAAAGACAAGCAGAGGAAGCCTTTTTTTGTTTTGGACAATCCAAGATAAGGCGTAAACTACGTACTCAACCTGAAAATTTACACTTTAGAGATGAAGTCATGGGGTTACTAGATAGAGGGTTGGAAAAAAGGATTTCGAAATGAATTAACCTTATAAGGTGGTAGCAAGTGGATACTTGGGGTTTTTTGTCTGTGTCAGTTCAAACTGTAGCATTCGGCTACACTGGTGATGGACACGAGGGGGCAGCCAAGGAAATGAAATCGTCGAGGAGCTGCAGCTCCCAAAGTTCAGGCTGATTTTCCATCTGTTTTCTTTTTTTTTTTTTTTTTCTGGTCTGCGTTTTTTGTAATTATTTCCTCACATTGTTTTCGTGACGCTCATCAATGAATGGTAATTGAAAAAGCTTTGGGGGGAACATTCTGAGAAGAAAAGATTTTGGCATCTACTAAATCACATCACTGCTGTCCAGAGGTAGAACCTGATGGCTCAGCTTGATTCCTGAGTATATGGCAGAGACCCCGTGGCTTTCCCAGTTACTTTCCCAGAATCTGTGCCTGGTACAATTTGTAGTACTTGAGGACAGTAGAAAGCACAAATCCTGTTTAGAAAATCTGCCGAGAAATTAGCAGAGGAAAAGTCCAAAGATATTGAGGACAAAGATCCAGAAGCTACCAGCACTTGAGGAAGTCTCTCATAAGCTGGAAGCTGTGAGCAGCTATTTTGCTCTGAACATCTGCCCCTGCCAACACACCACTTGAAGATGCATGACTTGTCAGTGGGTGCTTTTAAGAAGGATGTAAGCAAGGTAAAAATAGATTTGTCCTCCTGGTTTCTAGCAATCTGCAACTTAAGGATTCACCAGCTGAAGGCTCAAACCCACTAGCAGACTTTTTATCTCTTTAATCAATTTTGTGTATGCTTTCAAGAACTACAACATCTGGTGCTTTGAGGTGTATCACCATATAGTTGGGTAGCAAGTGGAAAAGTTTTAAAATGGCCCAAACATTTCACTTGGCAATCCTGAGTTTTTGTGTTATAGTCAGTGATGAAGAGTTGCTCCCATCACACCTCCTTCATGTCAGTTGGGATTTTTTCCTCCTGTTTTATAGCTTACATCAATCATGATCACTTCACAAGAGCATCTCTTTCTCCAGATAAATAATGCAATGCTGATAAGACAGTTCTAACACAAAATAATCTGTTCTGGGAGTCATTTAACAGGAAACCCTTTTTAGTGAAACATTGGTTATGTTCTGCACTGAATAACTGCAGGCCTCCATCACTTGGGGATATAAGCACAGGCAAAAATTCTTGTAAAAATGCAATTCTGACTGTCTGCAGCTCTTGTATGCTGAAATTTATTTATTAAAACATTAATGGATTCATCACTTACCATCAGAGAACCATTCCAGTCAGCCAACTGCCTGTTTAAGCAACGGTCTGCATAAGGAAATTGAACTGAAATGAGGAAATTCCAGGTTACAGGTCTCATTTTTGTGTGCACACTTGATACTTTGATGCAAATACGTCTTCTGTATAGCCTAAAAATGAGTCCTTCACTAAACATTGATAAGTATCAATGTGCAAGGGTAAAAAAAGAGGGACTTGACACTGAATGGTTCTGCATACTCAAACACAGAAGCAAACGACAGATCTCACGGAGAGTTGCTATCGTTTTCCCAAATTTGGAACAGAAAGCCAGAAATTCAGACTAAATGAGTTGGAAGCATCAAAAAGCAAATATGAGTCTCCTTTAGTTCTGAAGAATAAGTTTGAAAAAGTAGCTGTGCAGTGGTTCATTATCTGCTTTAGCATTGAGGTAAATTCAGTGCAGTTAAAAAGTATATATACTATAAACTCTGTAAAGTGCCTAAGATAGTGCTGACCATTTATAAAGTATACCTGGCAAGTTACAAATAGGATTAGGAGAAAGACAGCCACTTAAACAGAAGTTCATTAATATTAGATCAGGACATTAAAAACCCTGCTGTCACCAGGCAGTGTTAATAAATAAACTCGCTTTATCAAACTGCAAGTTGCTGTCTACTGTCTAAAGCTATGAGCAGGCTAAATAAAAACACCATTAGACTTAGAGAAGTCACAGTATAATAACTTCCTGTCACTGGAGAATTTTCAAGAATTTGGCAGATTTCCTAGTTTGAATTAGTTGAATAAATTACACAAGTAACATTTTTCAGAGGGCAGATGTAAAAATGTCTTCAGTAAATCAAGTTGTTTCATACCAGTAACTTGAGTCAGCTTAAATTAAAAGAGAAAAGAAAAAAGGAAAGGAAAGGAAAAGAAATCACTTCTATTTTCTTTAAGTGTGGAGTTATCAAAGGGAAAATCTGCCACAATTTTCAAAATGAGACATTTATCATCAGCTTAGGTCGCCGTGAGTGCATTTTTAAAAACTTATAAAATAGTTTAAGAGAAAAATTTTAGTACTGTGCAAGCACATCTTTCCTTCCTCAGTCTTACCCCAAGGTAGGAAGTTTCTTAAACAGGATCCATCCCCAAAGAGGCAATCTTGCCATTTCTTCATAAAAAAGACCACATCAGTAGCAAAGGGGGAATGCTGTCACCCCAGCCATGCCAATCTCTGCTTTACTCAGAAAGGCTGGGATCATCTCTCTCCTCTATATTTTACAGTTCACCTTACTTAGCTGGGAATTGGGAGCCATAGAACTGATGGTGTGAGGGAGGGACAGGTCTGGAAATTAACACTTCCCTGGGAGGATCTGTTGGTTCACAGCTCTTGGCTCTCAGTTTCCAGATGCTACAGATTCAGACTGACACCTGTCCCCATTAAAATCACAGTTCTGTGTTCTTCTTCCCCATCTCATGACTCAAACACGTATTTTAAATTAAATACGTGGGAATTTAATTTAAAATTCCTTAAATTAAAAGTGGGAATCTGATATAACAATATGCCAGTAAGATCTGGAGCCTTTGGCTTGCCCTTTCATTGTCTGTGCTTCAATCAGTCAGCTCACACCAAGATTATAAAAAACCTGACCCAGGAGTTTACAGTCTGAAGCCCAAATTGAACAGAGCAGTCAGCAGATTATGTATTCGACCAAACAATGAGGTCTTCAGCCCCTTTTTGAACCAGTTTTCATTACAGGGGTTATGTTTGTATCATATTGCTGAGAATTACACAAAACCATTATTTTGGAAATGAGTACAGTAGACAACAATGTTGTCAATAATCCACGTTGTTACTAAAGTGTGTATATTTATAGCAGCATGAGAAGTATTTCAGAGAGCTCTTAGCATGTTCAATTCCACATCCACATGCATGCAACATTTCAGAAAATGTAAAGCTTAACTAATATATGCTTTCCTTTGGAAGGGAAAGCTAGGAAAGGATGTTCCCATACATTTTCTACCTAGGATCTTTTACATATAGAAAGCCCCTACTGAAAGGGCCTTTACATATGATGTCAGTAGAAAGGATGTCCAAAAAAAGAATAAAATTATAGTGCTGGCATTTCTAACAAATAAACTATCTTCCCTTCCTAGTTTATCCCATTCTAAACAGTAACTGTGGAACTTTCTTCCTAATAAAGCTTTAGAGCTACTACCATGACCTCTCACCCATGTTGCAGAAATACTATCCAGATGACCAAAGATTTTGTAATGCAGCAAGCTGCAACAAATATCCAGCTGAAACAGCAATTTAGTGGACTCGGAGCAAAACCAAACTATTTTTATGGCATATAAAATTATGAGGAGCCTTTCCCAATATATACCATGACTAATGATCATTAGCCTGTACAATAATGACATTTTAGCCACTCCCTCTGTGGTCACCTTTCATTTGCAATCACCAAGTCTGCTAAAAACAAGAGGAGAAATTGCAGTTTAAAAGTGAGATTTTATCAGGTTTCCCAGACAGAACCAGATTGGGAAAGAAGAGAAAGAGAAAAAGAAAACTTCCTCTTCCTGAAGGAGTAAATGAGCAGTTAATAAGCATTCTAATTTAATAAGTGCTAACAAATTTAATATCCTGCTAACAAATTCTCTTTTGAATAACAGAACTAAAAGGTTGATGTGGTGCTTTAGTTTTGGTTTTGGTTTGGTTTGATTTTTTCCAAAGAGTAAAAGTAAATCCTACAATTAAATTATAGCAATAATGAAAAAAAAAAAATTAGCAACGTGCACATAAAGTTTAAGCTGGGAAATCACAAGGCAAATACTCATTTTCCAGTTTGGAAATAAAATCCCAACCTGCTGATTTATGTTCCCTCCACACCATTTTTCCCTCAGTGGAAACAGCATTGGCCTGCATTGACAATTCTCTTGAAAAGCCCATGAACCTTGAAGAGCATTGGTGAAATCCTGCATTTCTGCCATAACAAGCCTGGCAGCCTGGGCAGAGCTGATGTAACTGGCTCCAGACACGTATTCTCCACGTCAGCAGAGCTTTGCTGTCCTGTACTGACATGGGGGACGCTGACATGCAGCACCCACGAGGGCACAGCCTGCCCTGGGTCCCCTGCATGTCTTCACTGGCCCAATCCAATCCAGCAACCTCTGTGATTGAAGGTGGGACTTTTGCAGCCAAACTCCTCTGCAGACCAGCTCACAGCACACGTTCTGTGGTACCAGGCCATGGCCTCTTTCCTTCTGTACCTCTGCCCTCCTGCACCATGATCCATGGACAGCTACCTCTGCACTATGGGGTCTTGGAGGGAAAGCCAGGGTGTCATCTAACTCCCTGCAATTCCACCGGGTAGCTCATGCATGGTTTTCAACCTCTAATTTCCCACAGGATCACAACTCATCAGAATTTTCCACCATCCACAACACTGCCACTTCAGCTTGTCACTGTCACATAATCCCCCCTAGGTGACATCTCCTCCTGGGTGTAAGAGGATTTCTATTAGAAGAGGTCCTGAGACACCAAAATGACAAAAATTAACCAGGCCTGAGGAGGTCTGGGAGAGCAGCAAAGTGCTGATCAGGACATTGACCAATACAGCACTGTCGAGTCTTCTGGGAAAAGTTCATCAGAATGGGAATCTTAATGGAAACAAATGACTACTTCTGGATTCTTCCAGCCCAGCAAGCCAGAACAGGTAAATATCTACTATCTCAGCATTCCAGCAACTATTAGAAATACACAGATATATTTCAATCATGCTTAATAATTAACAGTAAGGAAGGGAGTTTCAGGTATTGTGTTAATCAACAGGTGCTAAAGGAATATGACCTTTTGGAGGCAAAATTTGGCATGACAGTCAAATTTTTCCATGACACATATTAGAAAGCACAGGAACACAATCAGCAAGACCACCTTCTTGCTTCAAGTCTCAATATTTGAACAAATGAGTCACTGATACAGACTTCAGATATTCCCACGCTAAAACTAGATTATAAGTCATATGTATGAAATCCACTCCTGCACTATAAGCTGCCTGTGACAGCTTTTTCCAAATGCCGACCTACAGAATGTCTGGTATGTTCAGACTGATCTAAGAAGTCTGGATTTTATATTCATGATCCCAGTTTATAAGCACATGTCACACAAATGGACTTGTCTCAGCACTGATTTCAAGAACTAAGGAAAATGCAGCAACAGAAGAAGCTTTGCTGGTCCATTGGCTGAAGAAGCCAAATTTCATCAGATGTATATGCTTCCATTGCTTTAGTAAAGGGAAAACATGGACTTTTCTGGCAGCATCTGAGTACAAAATAAAGAGTTCATGACTGAAACTGTTAAATATGCACTATTCATTAGTACATGCAGGGAGAAGTGTAGAAAAGAGCTGTTATAGGTGCCCTAATGACTAAGATAAGGGTCTAAGATTCAGGAAAGCTGGATATAATTGCAGGCTCTGACACAGATGTTCTTTATGACCTTGGGCTACTCACCAGATACTGCCAACCCCAAGTTATCCAGCTTTACAATGAAGATATGTTTAATTCAAGCCCCCCACTCTATTTTGGTTGGTTCTCCTATGTTGTTACACAGAGACATGGACCAAGAGGGAGATTTCTTTGATCATGAAGGAAGGGAGGGATGAGGTGTAAGAATTCTCTCAAAGGTGAATGTGATTTGATCCAAGAAACAAGCAAAGCACAGCTCTGGCAAGGCTGGGGGCTGAAGAGAGGCTTCATCCATGCAGGTGGCATGGAGCTGGAGCTGGGGGATAGGGATTGCTGTTGGGAGCATTAGCACTGTAGGGATAACAGATCCACCAGGGAGGAGGGTGTAGGTTTTACTATCAAAGCCAAATTCATCTCATTTTACTTAAATCAGAGCTACAATGATTTGCACCAGAAAAGCAGGTGGTTCTGAAATCAAAATAGCTCCTTAGTCAAGGGCATATTCCAGGGCTTGAATCATCTTTAGCAAAGGAGAGGGGCTCAGTGTCAGAGAGTTTGACAGGGAACATGGGAAAAGCTAACTGACCTTTATGGAGAATGTCAGCACAGGGAACCAAGGCTTAATCCTCAAAAAGCCCTGAGGTATCACTCTTATTGGTGCCAGGAAATTTGTGCCCCTCTAAACAGGCAGGCACACTTACCAACAGAGCATACAGGTCCAGATGCCGTGTGTGCCTTGATTATTGTATAGTATTACCAAATATGATTTTTTTAAAGTCTTTAAAATGTCCTGCTCAAAGAAATCCAGCTTCATTTTTCAGAGGTCAATAAAAGGACCAGCTGATTACTTTGATGTAAATATTAACTTAGTCTGTTGAATCTGCTCTCTCACAGAATCAGTTCGTTCCTGAAGAGAGTAAAATGATATATTGTCGGACACAATGAATTTCCCTTTTGCCAAACTGGAATACCATCACTAGAGCACTGAGTGAATTGATCTGGGATAGCTCAGGAAGTACCTTTAAACAGTGCAGTATCAACAGCTTTGCCTTGTAAGGATGAGGAGCCCTTGACATACATAGAGCTCCAAATTTCCTATAAACTTACTTGATTCCTTGTAAAACATTTTAATTCTCTTGGCTAAACCATTAAGCCTCTATAGAGATGCCTTGGTGCCTTGCCTTTTTGAGCTCCGTCTCCCTCCTTCTGTTTCCTTTCCAGGTAAGAGCAAGCCAAGAATTACAAAGTTCTCTGGTTTGCTGCTGTTGTTCCTGGACACTTTGCCACTGACAGGGACCAGCTCCTGCATTTTGCTCACCACTACATTGCACTGTGCATGTAAGTGTCATAGCATGTAAGTGCCATTGCATTGGGAATTATTGACATTGCCACCGAGGGAGCTATAGCTGTATGAGTATAAATAAACACAGTGCTAGGAAAAGACACCCAAGGATAAATAGCAAAGGTAATGCATTGTGTGAGACCAAAATAACTCCATGCTGTTCACTGACATTACCTTCCACTGGCTGTCGTGTACTGGCTATTTCCAGC
The DNA here is from genome assembly GCA_013399835.1 of Leptocoma aspasia. Taxonomy (NCBI): domain Eukaryota; kingdom Metazoa; phylum Chordata; class Aves; order Passeriformes; family Nectariniidae; genus Leptocoma; species Leptocoma aspasia. The sequence continues at coordinate 696,725 of VXAX01004548.1, read as the reverse complement.
CAGGGCCTTTGTCTTCTCCTGAAAGGCAAAAAGCATGTGTGGCTTCAGAAGCCACGGGGCTCCTCTGTGTCCCTCCAAGATGGTGACACTGAGAAGCTGGCACCCACTTGTACCCACACTGCGAGTAGCAGTGCTCAATATCCAACATCTGCCAACATTGGCAGAGCTGTGAAGATCCCAGGTAAAATTACCAGCACCTGTATGGACTCTTCTCTCTCTCCCTCCCTTGCAGTCACAGGGTCTCTTCAGCAGCCCCCTCTGGCAGGGCCCAGTCTGGGGGTTTCACCCATGCTCTGTTCCCCCAGAGGAGGTTTATGGATGGCACAAGGGAACTAAAACATACAAATGATCTCATTGAGAAGGAGAAGCATGACAGAAAGATTTGGGCTAAGTCAATTGGTGTATGTTCCCTCAATGTATCTCACCCATGTGGGTGCTTGGGGCTGTGAGGGGAGAGAAGGATGCAACAGGTCCATAATGTCCATGTTTTGATGCAGTGGGGGGCTTGAGTGTGAGCCAGGGGTCTGTTCTGCAAACTGGACCAATTAAACACCAATTTGATCCTACACTAATGGGTGTTGAAAGAGCCACACTCCTGGCATGTGACTCCATTGATATTAATTCATCAAGGACGAGCTTGGCTTAGATGATACCTCAGATAAGAACCACAGAGAAGTATTTTGTCAAAATACAATGTGTGGACAAGTTCCTGATCTTCAATGGAACTGACAAAGATTCACATTTAGAACTTATTGGAAAGCTAAAACAATGTTTTGGCATTTATAATGGTGTTTGTAAATGTCTCCTTAGCACTTGAATTATGTTATGTTACTCTACAAAGTTACTATTCCACTGATTCATTTTTTCTTAGTTTGTTCTATTTTAAAGTAGAATATTCTGGAGAAATCCAGAACTCAAAATCAATTAATCTGTTTTGCTCACCCTGGTACAGCAATGTTTATTTTGAAAGAAATCTTTTAATGATCTTTTCCAATTACAAAATAATGAAAGAAAGACAATTCTTATCCTGCATTAGGATTATTGTATTACATGTTATTGTATTACATGTAAGCCCTTTTAAGCAGTAAATTCCTCATGATATTAAAGCTAGATTCCTGGATTTTTACCTGACTTCTCTGCTTTGCTATCAACCTTCTGCTCAGTGTAGTACATCAGTTTTCCCTTTGAAGAAAATGTCCCCTCTTGAGTGGTATTCTAGTCACAACAGTCAGGTATTTCAGACTGTGAAGGGAAGGTCAAAAATTAAAAAATAATATAGTTCTACTCATGCCAGGGGCATGTTAACACAGCAATCAACCCTGTTTGGAAATTAAATTAGAATAGCACAGAAAGCAATTATTTTAATGCAGATATGCTCTCAGCTAGGTTCCTCACCTTTCTGTAGTCACACAACTTCTGCTAAAAAATTACACCTGGGACATTTGGACTGCCATCAACCAATAGTTCAGACTCAACATTAAGAAGAAGTACTACTCTTCAAAGAGATTATCTAAATTGTTTATTTCATTTCTTATAGGCACATGCAACTTTGTCCTGCTTAAAGTTACATCCTCACTACAACATTAAGCTCAGTTCTTATTGGGTTTTGCTCCACCAGATTTCATCATCCACAGAGATGGTTCAGAAATACTGTGAGTTTTGCTCCAGGACATTCATGGCTCCATGTACTCAGCAGGGGATGCAGTGTCTTGCTTGTCCAGATACACATCTGCTGCTTCAGGCCTGGAAGATCTGTTTGTGCTTCCAGCCAGAAGTCTCCATAGGATTAAGTAGCCTCCAGCAAAACTCTTCTGCAATAGTGTTGAAATAAAAAATGTTAACATGTCCAAAACACTGATTAAACCCAAATTAATCCTGAAGCAGTTATGGCAGCCCTTCTATGCGTATGAACATGCTGAACCAGCAACTGAGCAACATCTGAAGCAGCAGCTGTTCAAGGACAAAGTAAAAGCATAACAAGAAATCCAAGGTCTGCCTGGGATATGTTTCAGAGAGCTTGTCTGCTGCTAACTCCTAAGTAGCAAGTCCTTCAGTGCACTCTGCTGCCACTGTAACCTCTGCCAGCTCAGTGAGACAAGAACAGATCCACTATCAGCTGCCACAGTTGATCATGTTGATGTAAATTTAGTTTCAGAGAGGTCTTAGCCCATCCAGGACTCTTATTAGATCTGTTAGGGACTCATGAAGTCCTTCACCAACACCTTGAGTGAGCACTGGGAGGTTCAGGACAGGAAGTCCTGCAGTAACTACAGCACACCTGAAGCATGGCAGATCAGAGTGGAGCAACAGAGAGTGCTGCTTAAACCCTGTAATCCTCACAACCACAGGTTAGAGACCTTCCTGGAAGCTCTGCTTCCTGGACCACTACTACTACTACCATCCTCTCATTTAGATTCCCATGTCACATGGGTGATTTGGGGGCTCTGTGGCATTTAGGACATGCTACATTCAATGTTGCACAATTTAAGGCACATTTCCAGGGAATGCAGCAGTGGAATTTTCTTGGTCTTCCTTTCACTACTAATGTACCTGTAGAAGCCCTTCCTGTTGCTCTTCACATCATCACCAGCTATCATCTCAAACCCAGTTTTGGCTTTCTTAATCCCATCCTGTGTAGTTCTGCACTGCTCCTTGATTGCCTGTCCCTGCTTCCCCCTATTATGTGTTGTCTTTTTATGTGTGAGTTAGTCAGTAGTTCTCTGTACACCCTGGCCTCATGCACTGCCTTCTTAACTTCCTGCATGAGAGTAGGGATCCTGCCTGGGCTGTGAGGAGCTGGCCCTTGAAGATCATCCACCCTAAACATCCCTTTACTCTTCACAGCAATATCCCATAAGAAGCTGCTTGCTAGTTTCCTGAACAAGCCAAAGTCTGGTGTTCTGAGCCCAGGGTCATTCTTCTGCTACACACCTATCTCTGCTTTCTCATGGTCTTAAGTTCTACCACTTCTTGGTCTCTCCAAGGCTGCCATTGACCATCGCAACCCCAACCTTGTTTGTGAGTAGCAAATTGATCAGAGCATCCCCCTACTCAGCATGGGCAGCACCTTTGTCAAGAAATCATCCCTGACCCACTCCAGAAATCTGGATTTCTTGCCCTACTGTGTTTCCTGCTCAGCAGATTTTAGATCAGGCAGTAAATCTTACAAAAGCTAGAGCCTGAGACAGTGACACTTCTTCCACTAATGAGAGAAGGCTTCACCTCTTTTGTCTTCTTGGCCAGGTGATCTGCAGCAAATGCTTACCATGATGTTCCCTGTGTTGGCCTTCCCTCTGCTCCTGGCCATCACACAGTCTATAGCAGAACTCCACGCATCTGGGCTGCTCCTCTCTGTGCAGAGCATAACTGTCTTTCACATCTCACCCTCCTCCTTCTAAAATGCACATATCCACCCATCACAGCACTTCAGCTGTTAGAGCTCTTCCAGTGTCTAAGAATGAAGGAGAAATGGGTGGGTCAGTACCCTGCCTATCCAGGTCTGCAGCACTGTGAATACTGTGTCTCCCAGTCCAATCAATGTGGAGATCCAGGCCCTGTCTCAAGATGACTTGCTGAAACACCTAAATTAGATGGTGCACCTTCATCTCTTGATGATTACTCTGAAAAATGATAATAATAGCCTTGGGGCAAGGCTTTAATCCACAATCCCTACACATCCCATTATAGTTACAAACACATCATGCATACTCTGTCAGGTTCAGTAGAAAGAATAACTATTCTTTTCCAATGTAGTAAAGGCAGATGAACAATGGAAGCCCTCTCAAAGATCTAGTTTCTATTTCCTTCACAAAGTCAAGGACTTCCCTGTTTGCCCAGATATGGTTGTGGTTGATGTGCTTTTGTTGGCTTCAGATAGGAGGGAAAAAAGGAAGGAGCCACACAGAAGGGAACCCGTTTCATGTCAGACCTCGTCAGGACCAGAAGACTTGGGAATTTGTGTCCAGAAGTGACTTGTTTGTGTTCATTTCTGCTGTAGTCAAGGAAAGGGGAAAAGACTGTTTGTTCTTCTGTAAATAAACAAGATCACAGGGATCTTGTTTATTTGCACACTACATTTACACAAGCATTTTCTCTTCCAAATAGAAAGGCTGTGACAGGTGACAGCATACTTACAGCCTGTTCCTTGAGCTTTATATGATCTCTTTCACATGGAAGAAGAATTAGGGTAAGAACATATTGAAGTTCTTCAAATTGCAGTTTGTTTTTTTTTTCCTTCAAGCTGTAAAAATCTCACTGCAGATATTTACAATTCAGTTTGAGCCACAGGAGCTGTAACTAGTTTGTGGTCCTTCCAGTGCAGTTTCTTTAAAGGATGAAGGTCTTAATCCCAGCCAGCACAGGAGCACATACCACCAACATTTGGCAGCAGGAAAATCCAGAAAGGAAATCCAGATTTTAGGAAATCCAGACTGACAACCTCTCTTCCTGCAGCCAATCACTGCCTAATCCAGTTTCCAGTTTGACTGCTGCTCTTTCCCACAGTACACCTGCAGGTAAAAAAGCATACAAGCAACACACCCATTGCCAGGTGAGGAGCAAGTGAGGTGATGGTGCAGTTGTGTCTGTACAAAGGAGCTGTTAATGGTCCTCCTTGAGTGGAGCATGGTTGGTTGGTTGGTGCGTGCAGTTTTGGCTTTGAGAGGGTAAAGGAGACAAACCACAGAATAAAGAGGAAACACTGGTGGGATCAGGAAACATGATGGCATCTTTAACTGCTGCAGCACCCAGTGAGTCCCCATTTTTAAGGACAAAAGCCACATTCCTTAACACATATAGAAGTGTTAGTTCACTGGTCTCACAAGAGCTTAGCATTACTAAAATGTCTCTATGATTCCAAGCAAAAATGGACAAATACTGTTATTTTGCTGATGAAATGCTGGTTTTGGCCTGCACAGAAAAATGCGCTGTTCAGACTGCCTTGATATTCCATGTATATCAGGTACTGGCCCCTAACAGGACAAGAAGAACAGTCTGAACCAGACAGACTGGAGACAGGGAACCTGCAGGACCTCCAGGTCGTGCCATACTGGCTCACAGAGAAGCTGCTGAGCACAGTGGGTGCTGCCTTCATAGGCTGCTGCTCCAAACCCACCTGCAATACAAGAAAAATGAACTTTAGGTCACTTCACTCTTTTCCATACCTCAAGACACCCAACTACACATGATGGTCACCCCAAATCCAGCTGCCTTCCCTTGCTACACTGCCCCCTTTCTCACAGCTGCAAAGTCTGAAACTCGCAAGGACAGAGTTTCCTTAATTAATCATCAGGCAGACTTTTTTTTCTTTTCTCTGTCTCTTTTTCCATTTCTGAGTTGCGACGTTTCCTGCCAACATTCTGCTTGGAATTAATTTCTACAACAGAGCCATATAACTTCTGAAAATAGATACTTACACTGGAAAGCCTGACACACCCTATATGGAGCCTGTGAGTGGCAGAACCATAATCAAAAGAGAGTCAAGACACTAGGCCGTGCTAGCAGCATTCAATTAGGCTCTGAGCAAAGCACCCCTAAGAGAAGAAAGTAAATTGGAACTCTGTAAATGCCCCCAGGCTCTTTTCATCACTCAGAGGCATTTTAGTTTGTTCTCTTTAGGGTGACCCTAGCTCCGGCGAGTTATTCCAATACAGCTGGTACGTTCAGAACCCCTTGAAAAATGAAAATTCTTGGAAATAGCCAACTCTTGTGATTTCCTGATATGAAACTGCGTGTAAAACCTATGGGGGGAAAGAGCCAGTAGTCATATGATATGTCAGAGCTCTGCCTATCATTAGCAAGGGTGGGTTTTTCAGGATAAAATTCTCCTGGGCCAAATAACAGGAGAGTGATAAATAAAGCTTGTCAACTGCCCTTTCTGACTCACTCTCTCCTGCTCAAGGGTGACTCACTGTCATGTGTGAAAGGCTGCCAGATCCTCCTTACATGCTGAAACAAGCATGGGTTCTCTGTGTTAGACACACATAAACTCAGAAAAAGCAGACACTTGCTGCTGAGAAGGCAGCCCTGGAAAGGACTCTGCTGACTAAAGGACCTGAACTTCAAGGTATTTCTCAACCCTTTCTGAAAAGTTCAAGGTTCTTGTTAGATTACCACAGAAAACTTAAATGCAAAGCTGTGGCTGAGGACTTGGCTGGTGAGTGCAGTGTTTTAAACCACGGCTTACTAGGACCATGAGGGTTTACCCAGGTAACTGCTATGGAGTGAGCCAGCCTGCACGTTCTAGGTGCAGACAGAAGTAACTGAGACCCTGCCTGGTCTAGAGCTGCCTTTTGTCCAAGGAAAATGGCATGAAAAAAGCAGTCCCTTGTTGCTCACTATTTCATGCTCCCTCAAGGAGCCTGTGAGGAGCCTGCCTTGAATCTGTAGAGGGGCAAACAAAGCACATTGAACATCATCTCTGAGTGTGAGTAGCTCACTGACTGTTCTGAGCAGCACCAGCAGCTGCTCAGTGCTCCCTCCTCTCTGCATGGACAAGGACCTTGCAGGTAAGTGGCCATGCACAAAAAGCTTGTTTGCACCCAGGAGCTTTGCTGCCTACGTGAGTGTGTGCTCCACCCTTTGGTCTTCTCCTGTCATCCCGGGCCCACCACCGGCCAAGTGCACAACTCTGTGAAATCTCTGCCCCAGGCACTAATAACAAATCCCAGTTATTAGCACATACCACAGTCTGCACTGCCCTGCAGACAGGTGGCAAGGACGCCTTGCCCTTGTACTCTTTCGAAGGCTCCATGCACTGTCTGCTGCCATGCAGTGACAAAGCAAGGTGTTTTTGCAATGACAAGTGTCCCAGAGGGCCCTGTGCTGCAGCTAGAGGGACACAGCACACAGAGGACTCCTAATGCAGGAATTGACAGGTTTCTCCCAGTACTAAGAGGGGAAGATGTTCCATAGCCTTCCTCAGCTCCGGGTATTGGCCAATATCTTCCTGCATCATGTAGGGAAACCATGCTGCCACAGGGCAGTGATACCACAGCTGCCTCCTGCATGTTCTGCCAGGCATGCACCGTCCAGGAGCAAAAAAACAGCAGCTAAAGCCCCATATTAAGGTCTCACCAGCATTTTTCAGATTATGTGGTCGCTAACCTGTCTGCCCAGAATGAAGGCATAACCTAGAAATGTTAATTTTGAATAGAATCACAGAATGGTTTGTGTTGGAAGGGACCTTAAAGATCCTCTAGTTCCAACTCCCCTGCCAAGAGCAAGGACACCTTGCACTAGCCCAGGTTGCTCAGACAATAAAGAGTGTACCATCATTTATATGAGGAAGATACAGAAGCCACACACAGTTCTAAATATATCTTTCATATTTATTCTTCTCTGGGAGAAGGTTTCCATCCTCTAAAATTTCTAAGAGGTTATATTTAAATATTTTTGCTGTGTACCAGAACGGATGTCTAATGAAAAGCTTAAAGAGAAGCTGCAGGCCACAACAGCCTCATCCAATGGTAAAAGGACTCACCTGACACATGGAAAACAAGCCTAGGCCACAATGCTACTTAGGCATTTAATATCACATGTGCCAGTCTAAGTGAGAAGACTAAGTATTAGCTGTGAACCTGCACTCCAAGTGTCTGTCTCAATAAGGCAGTGCACGGCCATCCCACAGAAGTGATCCAGTCCCTGGACTGCTGGTTACTCCAGAAGTACATTTCTCATCATAATTGTGCTGCAGATTTTCATCTTTTTAAAAACTGAACCACATATTGCAAGGGTAAAATAACTGTATTATTCTTATACATTCATATATTTTATATATATACATATAATTTATATATATATACATTCATATATTTTACTGAAAAACTTCCAAACTGGCACTAATGTGTCAAATTTCTCTTCTTAGCAATGATGAAATATTACACCTGTGGTTTTCTTCCACTGTTCAATCTTACGTTATTTTTCCATTGATTTTTATCAGCTACCACCTAGTCAGGATTTCATCCTAAATTTTCCTTGCTAAAATTTCCATGTTAACATTTTAATATTTGGCAGGTACAGATAGTTTATAGTTTATAGGTAAAATAGTCATAATTAAGGTTAATTCTATCCAAGAGAAAAAATGAAAGATAGGAAAGGAAATTAAAAAAAAGAAGTGAACACAATATATTAGAGATTCTGGAATAGCTTCCTTCAGAAGCAAAATTTCACCCATTTTTTGGATCTGCTAAGTGATGTCTCCTGGTTGTTTTACTTACTCTTTAGAAAAACAGGCTTGACATTGAAATCAATAATCATGTTCATCTGCAGGTGTCAAAGTAGCTGTCAAAATCAGCCAAGAAAATAATCTTCTCAAAAATGGCCCGATGAAGGCATTAAGATGAAGGACCAGGAATTACAGCCTAGATCTCCAGTCACCCAGTCCAGTCTCTTGTGTGCCAAACTCCCCCAGCTCTGACAAATGAGTTGGGCATCTTAAGCTGCAATTTCAAAGTGATTTACTGAGCAAAGTGAAACCACACTGTCACACAGACACCACTGCTGCGAGCTGCTCTGATTGCAGTCACCTTCTGCCATTGCTCTTTGCAGCACAGTGCTGCCACTCCTCAGCCTTCCTCTGGGGGCTTCTCAGGGTGGAAAACTGAAGTAATTTCTCAGGACAGAGGAACCATTCGTCCTTGTTCTTGTTCTTCCTCTTCTCCTCCACTGTCCCATGGGGTGTGCACATCCAGGATTTTAACTCACTACAATGAGCTCCAGTGATGCCCGCCCTGTTAGAAAACATCATGTTAATCTGCTTGACACAACAAAGAAATTAAAAACAGGAGAGATGGGTACAGGTTTGTAATGTTTCCTAGGCAAACCAGCAAAGAACCTTGCCTCCTTTAGCAGAGAATGCCTGCTCTGCCCCAGGGGAAAAGAAATAACCATGCTAGTACCCTCAGCACCTTGAAAACCCATTGTGTTCATGTCTGGAGTGAGCATGCACACAGCATGGATTGCAGACAGCCCAGTGAAGCTCCCTGAGAGTTTGGTTCCTTTGCATACCAATTACATGACTCTGTGCATAATGTATAAAGCCAAGATGCTCAGGATGCACCCAATGATCCCAGACCATGCACAGAACAATTACAGGAGCATTTGCAGCAAATTTCATGCTCCCAAGACATACCAGACTCACTGGTCATGTGCTGGAGATATGTCCAAAGATTTTGCATGTGCAGTCCTGTAGCATTCATGAAGGCAATTCTTAATTTCTCATTTGCAGGCAAAAGAATACTTAAATCTTAAAGGGAGCTTTCCATACACTTCAACAGAGCAAAACTGATTTACTGATAACTCAGTAGTCCTGAGTTACTGCATTTAAAAGTACTGCAATGATACTGCTGTTAACCACAGCTGGATGGGAAATGGAATTCCTCTTCTATGGCATACCCAGGCTTGAAAGATTTTGTGTTTATCATGAATCAGGAGAAAAGGTTCTATTTCTATTACCATCAAAATTGGATATTTAAAGTACAACGTAGTAACAAAATTACTCTTTTGGAATAAAGTATGTCAGTAATTTCTGATCAGAACATTATTAAAAACTAAAAGCCAAGAAGACTGAAGAAGTTGGAATGAATCATGAGCAAGGAAACAAACCCCATTTTGATTTTCAGAAGTTTTGATTAATTTCTGTGCAAGTGTTAATATGCTCTTATGTTAAGGCATATTTCCTTTCCACAGAAAACTTATGATTTTTAAACAAGCACTAAAATTGGTGGTGGATGCTTTGCCATTGGATAACCAAGAGAATTATCTCTGCAAGCTTCAGGCTCTCTCAGGCCTCTCAGAACCTACACTCCTGTTCATTCTGTGCAGACCAAATCCTCAGTCCAGTGGCCCCTGTCCCAGTGAGAAAGATTTAGGTTTTATCCTTCCTCATAGCACTACCAGATCCATGCATGGACCAGTGAAGATTTGAAAGCACTGGTTTTTTAAAGGTATGCAGACAGGTGAAGCTAGAAACAGAGTGAGCTCAGATGGATCCCATCTTGCTCAACTCTGACTAGTTTGGCAGAGTCTTGGCTAGTCTAACCTGAGATCACCACCCTGTTTCCCTCAATAATCAATGGAAATATTCTGATGGGATGAGTCACTCTGTGGGGGTTCCTATCACACACATCTATCTCAAGAGGCAACAATTCACCCTCTGGCTGAGCTTCTTTATTCCACAGTGGCTGTTGAGGCAGCTGAAGGCATGGTCTGACTGGACAGAGAGTGTTTAGGCAGCTGCAGGTAGACAAGACGATCCCCACCCTGAATGACAGCATTATTATCACAGAAAATATCACTACCAAATACCAACTCATTGCATCTCACCTCCAAGTGTCTGCTTGCCCATTAAAAAAACAAAATCTGGCTTTTCACCTATGTAACATTTGTCATCCCTGGCATAAACTGAATCAACTCCCTATAAATCTGATCTCTACCAAGTCTGTTCTTGAAAAGATGGCATCACTGGGACTGCTGGGTATCCTTAAAACTAAATCCACAGTTCCACTCTTTCAAGGAAAAGCTTCCCAGTTTATGAAGTACAAAGTGCAATTTAGGCCCAGATATTCTGTATTGATTCTGCTGAAGCCCTGCTACATGGTGAGTCTCACAAATGGCTGCTGGAGCTGTATGTGGCAGGCCAGAGGAGCTTATTGGCATCTAGAAATGTCACCAAGGGCAATGGAAATAAAAGACTGTAAAATTCTTACCTACAGAGATGAAACAATGGGGCCAATGATGAGAAGAAATCTGTAGAGCAGACTTCCCAGAGGGACCTCAGGCTGTGGTAGGAACTGTCTGGAGTCCAAGAGCCACCAAGAGACTGAAACTGAAACTCTGCTGAAGGGCAGAGATGATATTTTACAGGGACACCTAGGTCCTGGAGGTAAAATTTTCTTCTATGCACTCTGCCCTACAAATAAACTACTGGGGGAACCAAACAGGGAAAGGAGCATTTGGGTGTATGTGCAAGGAAGGGACACGCTCTGGGCTGACACTCAGTCACACTCTCTGTTTATCTTTGTGACTTTTTTACCTCAAAGAAGGTCCAATCTTTGTGCAATGATGTTTTTCTCCTAAGGCAGCAAACAAGAGCACAAAATTAATAGCAGCAGTCATTCTTTCAGTTCTCTGAACAGAGCATTGAATATGACTCACGGGGCTATGCCAAGCTGGCATTCCACCAGGGCAATAAGGTTGTTGCTGGTAGATCCTCATTAACAGCACGCGGAGACCCACTGTCCAAGAGAAAGACAGGACTTCTGCATTGCCTCAGAAGAAGAAAATGCAAAATATTGTATGGCTGATTAATTAAATCCAACAGAGAACAAAGCCAGTTGTGATGAACAGGCGAGGCTCCCCTGCTATGCTATCTAGACTGAGCTCTCTGCACGGGCCCCTCAAAAGTGGTCAGCACTGATCTAACCCAGTTCTCACTGAAGTCAATAAAAAAACTCTTCCTGACATCACTGCAAGAGCAACAAGCAGAGTTATTGGGGGCACAAAGCCAGGACAACACTGAGACAATAAACTTGAAAACCAGGAAGGAGGTGCCTGATGTATCTCCAAGGAGAAATGTAAAACATGCCCAAGAACAACAAAGGGCCTTTGTTAAAGAAGCAGCAATTTGCCCAGTGGAAGCCAAAGAGATGCTGTCGCCACCCACTTGAGCCCAAGATGGTCACACAAAGCCAAATGACTGTCCATCATGGAAGTGGCCATTAAGCAGAGGGTGATGCACACATCCCAGCAGCCACTCTGTTCTCCTGGAGATGGTACAACTCACCCTCATGGGAATGAATGCAAGCACATTTTGCCTGCTAACCTACAGATCCCCACAGGTCTGGCTTGGTCCTGCCAGATGCACAGGAAAGCCTGTCTCCACATCAGCTCAGCAGCTCCTGATGTGTCCCTTAGCCCCCTGATAATATCAAGTGGTCCAGACCTTGATCCCCAGCTGCCATCACCCCAGAAATATCAATGCAGAGCAGTCCATGAAGATAATACCTTTCAGCCCTTTAGCTATATTTACCAACTCTGGACTTCTATTTACTGATTTTTTCAGTAAATAGAAGAAAACCACGTATCTCCATACCTGGCTCTCACTAGACACAATCCTGCTGATATTTCACATATATACAAGGGAAAAGAGGCCTGATTCTGCATGCACAGCACGGCCCTTTGCCAAAGAAAACTCCCAAAACAACTCCAATGATTTGGGTTCCTTATGGATTCTGGTAAAGAACAGCATTCTGTCTTCAGAGTACCAGAGAAGAGAAACTTAAAGTGACCCCAGGTACTTAAACCTAAATATGAAACCCAGATTGTCCTTTTGACATTATACAGCTCATGTGGTGTCTGGGAACTAAACTCCTAGTTTAGCAGAGAAACCTATGTAGAAGCCAGGAACAGAAAGTAACACTAATAATTAGAGACAAAGAAAGCCAGTGGTCTTCACCCTCCTTTCTCCCAGTGCTTTCTTCCCTGAGGTGAGGCACTAAGCCAAAAGACCTGAGTGAAGTAAAGTTTCCTAAAATAAGTATTGAACTAGAAGGCACCTCTCATGTCTAGGGCATAGTTGCTAATTAGGAAAATATAGAAAAGGGTCAGGAAAACATCCTGGAGCAACAAGCTTCAGGACAGGACTTGTAAGAAATTTGAAAGAGTGAGCAAAAAGCATCACGGCTTCTCATAACATAACAATATTTATTATAGAATTGACATAGCAATATTGATTTCTTAGAGCTGTGAAGGGGACAGGGTGAGTTCATGCATAAAAGAAAGTGGAGGCCAGCACAGGCCTGTTTGCCCCATTGCTGCAGCTTTGGGAACACTCTGTATTTTTCCCATCGTGACAAATGCCCATAAGGAAACTGGCACTACAGAAAGGTTGCACAATCTTCATAACTTAAAAGGAGAAAGCCAGACACACCTATTCCTTCCTTAGCATTGGAGGCACAAAAGGACTAATGCTAACATATAAAAATAACAGGTCTGCAGGAACTCTCAAATTCCAGTCTGGAATAGTGTCAAGATAGGATTTTAATGCTGCATTTTACAAATCATGTAAGTGTTTAAGCTGAAGATGATCTCCACCTAGGCATCCTTGTTTACAATTTCAGGGCAAACACTTCCATGAAACATCAATAATTTCATGTGAACACATAGACATTTGGCAGATCTGGCAGAGAAAGCACTTTACCAACATAGTGTAAGATTTCATTGAAATGTTGCTATGGTGAATTGGAACGAAATGCAACAGCTTCAACACCACCATGAACCTACAGCTGGGTTATAAGGAAACACAGCAAAACTGGGGGTGATACTCCATCAAGAGTGTCTCAGCTTTTTAATCTAAATATTTTTCATGTTAAAAAAATAACTCATCAAAAGTAACCTTCCCCACAGTTTCCATTTCATCCAAACCCATGTGTGCTCAAAAAATTCCCAACCATCTTATAATTAAGAGTGTTAACCAGTTCTGTCCTTTAACTCTTGTACTTGGCTGTTCATATAATGGTCTGGGAGGATCCAGATAACATTTAAGGCTGGAATGAGTCAGCCTGGAAAAGATTATGTTTATATAATTGCAGCATGGTATGGGAAGTGCCCTATATTATAACAGGCTCAGCATTAGCCTAACTCTGGAGGCAGCTGTAGTCAGCCACCCTGCTATGAGTAACTCAGTGAGCCCTCTCCTCACACAGCACCTGCCTTACATCATGAGGGCTTTAAAACACAGCTCTTCTCCAGCCTGTGTCTTTCCACAGCCTGGACACCAACATCCCGACCCAACCCAGCCTCCAACCCCCACTGTGATGGAAATATTCAAGACCACAGTTTCACTCTCATACTGGTGGTTTTTCACCCCTAGATCTCTTGCTTGTCTCAGTCACTCCCTTTCACCAGGCTGAGTGGCTGAGGAGGCAGCAGAGCTGCCTGTTTTACCCAGCTGCATCCAGCTCTTAAATCCAAGTTATTGCAATAAGTTCCTCCAACTGATTCTGATAACCACAGACATTAGGGCCACCCAATAAGTAATGAAATGCTGTCATGACCTTCCCTGTCCAACCAGAGAGAAGGTTGACTCTGCTCATCAGGATTTGGGAGCAAGAATTTGGCAGAGAAGGCTGCTCCCACAGTGCCTGGTGAAGAGCTGATGTGTCATGATCCAGGGGAAACACGTTCTTATTCTGTGTCCAGCACCTCGTGGTGTGGGACACTCTGTAATGGAAGCCCTGTTGGGACAGCAATTTCAGCCCCCTTTGACTCCATAGTTTTGTGGGTTACCTTCTCCTCTCGATTACAAAGAAACCCAGGTTCCCCCACCCCAGCCAGCAGCAAGGCTGCCTGGAGCACTGTTGCAGGAAGGCAGGTGCATGTTTGTGACTCCTCTAGGGGACTGGCAGCAGTTTCACACCAACTGACTGAAAGTTTTCATGAAACTGCTCTGAGAGGATTCCAAGGGACTGGAGTGCTGTGTGGGGACTGCTCCCTTGTATTGCCAGGGAAAGGAAACATTGTGTAAGGACATGCATGGCTGAGGAAAGAGTCCCTAACACTAGTACAGTGATTGATCTCTCTGTCATTACACTTTCCTTCCATGAACCATTTTTTTTTGCGGTACTTAGTTGCTGGCCAGGGTTAAACCACACCATCCTCATCACCTGCTAAAAATCCCTTTTTTCTTGTCCTCATCATTCCCTTAGTTTCTCTCCCTTTTCAAAGACCCTCTCATCCTCTCCTTACTTCTTAAGGTTCTTTCTTTAATCTCACTATCAGTTTGTCTCCCATTTCAGCCCATGGCTGGGACCATCACTGCTGAAGCCTGGTTGGTCTCCACCACTCTGAAATAGCCATGCACCACCTTCCCCACTCAGATGTGGGATCCTACACTTCTAATGCCCAAGCACAGCCCCTCCTTACCTCTGCTCCCTGCACTTGCTGCCCTTCAGGTACATTGTGTCTCTCCCTTGCTGGACTTGTCTTTATGCTGTCTCAGACTTGGCGTAAGAAAAAATGTATGCAGGCATTAATGGCAACCAGCAGGCACCCAATGATTTGCTTTCAAGATTGAGTTAAGTGGAAGAGGCAGGGATAAGATTCAGGGCTGCACTGACTTTTGCCCTGCTGACTTTCATGTTGAGCCCACTAAAGTTTTCTGCTCCACGTATTCAGCAACACTTCTGCATACCAGGGCAACAGCTTTCCAGTCTGGTATCCAGAGCTCTGCTGCAATTCATTGTGGCCAAATCAGTTGTCAGCAGCTCACCAGAAACACTTTTGGAATTGGTTATGAGATGAGACAGAGCTGCAGGAAGATCAGGACATTTCTCTGTCTCATGATCCCATAGGTCTCTGTGACTCCTTGGCTCACAAGACGTTTATTGTCCTGGGCATTCACTTGTGTCATGCAACAGAGACCTTGACCCTGGGCTACTGAGGCCCCTGACAGAGTCCCCTGAGGGACTGGCTTGCTTTGCAGTGGGCATGTGGTGCTGCTGTGCCATGCCTTGTCCGAGCATGAGGATACAGTACACCTTGGCAAGGTAGGCCCTGGACACCCCTAACTTCACCAACACATCTTCTCTAAAATACCAGAGTCCTTTTCAAAACAAAAAGCCGGCAATGTTTTCTGGGAAGGGGCTCTGGACAATAGAGATGCAGAAAGAGTGACCATTCCTGAGAAGTTAGTGTGGATTTTAGGCACCCAAACCAACATGCTGGCTGACACCACCATGAAGGAATCCCTCTGGAGCATGGCTGGGTTTGGATGCTTCCAGAGCAGCTGGGCAGTGCTGGTGGGGCCACAGGGGCTGGGGCTTGGGCCCAGACAGTCCTTCTTGCCCCACACAATCTATAAGCTGCATGCCCATAGCCTGTCAGGCTGCTTTGATCCTGCATAGCTTATGAGCCCTTCCTGAAGCCAGCATGAAAGCCCTGGGGCAGGGATCCCCAGGGCTGGCTTTGTCACCGGCAGCCCGGAGCTGTGGGTCTGGCTCTCCCGGAGTCACCACTTACTGCTCTTCAAAAAGGCCCACGAAGCGCTTTTGGGACCGCCTCTAAACAGGACCGGCTGACACTGCAAGCCTGTATTTTAAACCAATTCACATCAAACACTAAGGAAATTCCAAACCAAAGAGCTTTCTATTTCCTCTGCTTCCCCTGTAATCCACCCGACTGTCTGCCGGTTCCTGGGAGTGCTGCTGGCCTAAAAGCTTCCAGCCTCTTCTCACACGCAGGAGAGCTGGTTTTATCTGCCCTTCCTTGATGGGCTCCAGCTCTAAAGCTTCCTACCCAACCCTTCCTTAAAAAATTGAAACAATTACTCTGGGCTTCTCAAGGATAATTGCTAATAAAATTCAGCAGATTTCCCCCAAAATACATGAAAGGGTTGGAAGCAGAACCAGAAACTAAAGGAGAAAGAAAATGCAGGACAGAAATAATAGCCCTTGTTCCATTCATGTCTCATCCACTGCTGGTGAGTTTTTGTTCTTAGAGTCACATATTTCAGAGATGAATCCTCCCAAGCTGTCTCCAGTGGGGAAATGCCTCATGCTCACTGCTTTGGAAAACTGGCTAGTTGTTTTTAAAGTTATTTTACAAGATCTTCCTGAATCCAGAAAAAAATCATTAAAGCCTCAGGCTTGGATTTCCAAAGAATCAGCTGGGCATCAACAAAAGGACAAAGTCACAAGACCAGAAGGTGTCGAGATTCATCCTGACTTTCTCTGACAGGACCTCTTTCCAATACTTTATTTTCCAAAGACAGTTTAATGCACAGAAGCAATGAATTCTGAAGCCTGGATGGTCTTAGGTGTTCCCTTGAGGGACTGTGGACTCTGATACTTCTACAGGTATCAGTGGTTTAGGTTCAAGACAGCTGAGGAGCTATTCAGACCATCAGGTCTGGCTCATTATGGACAAAATTACACCCAACAGATGAGTTAAGCCTCTCAAATAGGCAGCTCAAATGGCAGGAACCCCCAAACACACCAATGAGGAGCAGGAATAGCCAGCTCTGTTTTCTGTGTTGTTAGGTTATCTCACTGGGCCTGTAAGAAGAGCTGCTGGAGGACTGCACGGCTTTGGATGTGCCTATCCTATGTGAGCACGAGGCTGATAAAGGACTGGGTGGGTCACCAAGCCCTGTCTCCAAGTAAATCTGTCTGTCAGTTTAACTGGGAGCAAATTACAGGCATCACTAACAGTCTGTCTCTCCTTGTGGCACATTGCCAGCACTACGCAGGGAAGCAAAGAGCCTCTGAAATTAAATTATGTCTTGGAGGAAGGGGGAGGAGTTTTCTTCCTGAGCAGGCCACTAGCAACAGCCCTGAGCATGGGATTTATGTGGAAAAGAGACAGGAAAACAAATGACTAGGCAATCTTCTTTCACATTTGCCCAGATACATCACCATATCACAAACCCAAGGATTCTTATCACAAGTGTAATTTTATGTCATTCTGATTCTATTCTGTAGTTACAAAATCCCTTTCACAAGCTCTCAGAGGTCCACCTTGAGAAACACGGTAGTTTTCTTGCCTGCCCCCACTACCTTCTAGTGGAAGACCATTCCAGAATTTTACTCCACAGGAGGGGAAAGACAGTCCTTGATACATTTGATTTGAAATATAGCACATATAAGTTTGTAATTAGACCATGTGGACAAGAAGAAATGGGAGGTCTTGAATAGGGAAAGAAGATGTAATACCAGAAAGCTCTTCACAGCATGACTAACATCCCCCTGCTTCTCCAATTCAGCCAAGGCACTAAAACAATTAAGGCTGAACTTCAACATTAAATAGGACCTAAAATTGCCTTTTGTAATTTTATTTTCCTTACTTTTATTTATACTTCAGTAGATCAACATCCTGAATTCCTGCTTCTGCAAGGTAAGTGCCTGTTCTTTAATCTTCTCTTAACACTTCATTCAGATAATCCTGACAAGCAAGCACTTCCCTTCAAGGATGGTAATGAATCTAAATAAAGCCCTACTGTAGAAAAGGACAGTACTCAGAATGTTTCCCACCAATAGGCAGGACTCACTTTGAGAGCACTGCATGGCACAATGCACTGAAAAGTCTCATCTGGCAGGGTTTATCCAGTAGCTTATAGCTGATTCCTACTAACCAGAGGTCCCTTGATCCAGGAAATATAACCCCATATTGCAATAGGTCCAAACTCCCCTTTGTTTCAGTCTGTTGCTGCATTTGCCACACCAGTCAATGACAGAGTGAGGTGTCCCAACCCATGGCGTGGCCTCCTTGTCCTTTACCAGCCAAAAGCAAGGGAATCATTTTGTGAACTGCAGCCCAGAGCACCTCAGCTGAGTCTATGACCTTTGTGTACTGAACTATGCTGATGGTTTTCTTAATTTATAAATTGTTCCTTGAGTAATGAAAGAAACATCTATAAATCTGTGGATGTAGAGCAAATCAGTTCCTTAGGGACACCAATACTCCAACACTCTATTGTTCAATCCAGATAAATCTGCTTGTCTTTATATCAAGGCTTCATGAACTGTGAAGCAAGTAATCATTAAGTGCTTTAAGAGAATGGTGAACCAATTCCAGAAACTATTACAGACTCCAAAAAATCACAGAAGTTTGTTACAACCATAGCTTGTAATTCTGCAGAGCTTTCTCCCAAGGCACATAACCCTGTAACACAGCAGCTCCTGATCTGTTCCCTGGCATGCCCACTTCCACTCTGCAAGGCAGCAAATGTGGTCACACACCCTAACTTGGGAACTGCTTTCCTAGCACTTATTCCTCATGCTGTAACATGTTTCTAGCACCTAAGAGTCATCAGAACCTGCTTTGCCAAGTATTTAGAAATGAAGTCTTAAAGCAATGTCATCCACAGCACAAATTAACACACAGCAGACTCAGTTGTGACTATTTGCTGCTCTGTTTTACAGGCAGAAATGGCTGCATGCTAATGTTAGTCCTGGGAAAGGGCATTAAGGGATGGCCATTAGGTCCAGGGGACTCACACAGATTTCACATCAGTGGTAGTAAAAATTATTTATTCAAATCAGCTTGTAGACCCAGATTATTTGATGGCCCCATTGCAGCAGGATTGGACCCTGCCACCACCCTGAACAGGAGACTGTGGTGATGCCATGGCACGTGGACAACAGAACTCACCACTCAGGGAAGGGCTGGGGCAAAGCAGGGCTCAAACCCTGCCATAAAATCTGCCCCTCCCCAGCCAGAGGAGCCTATGTCCTGGAGGGCACGGAGGACAGGGAGATGGGAGACATAAATGGTGACACCAAGGGGTTTTTGTAGTATCCCATATATCCCAATATAGCAAGCAGTTCCTGCTCACAAGCAGAATCCCACTGATTCTGACCCAAAAGACTGATCTGTGACTCCAGATTTTCTGAGGCAAGCTCTGTGTACTTACACTCCTAATGTACTCACAAAATCAAGGATCTGCATTCCTTTTCTAGGTAATGCCAGGGCAACTTTTCCCAGGTAAAAAGGTAGGTGGAAGATTAGGGCCATGAGGAACTCATCTGGTTTCTCATTCCTAAATAGAAGGTGGAACGGTCACTGTGAAGTTTCCAGATCTGCAGATAGAGACATCACCAGACCATTATGAGGAAGAACAAAGTCTCTGCTCAAGGGCTGCATTATACCAAATATTAGCAAAATGGCTGGGACCTATTTGTAGCAAGCACTCCACCCCACACTAAGACTTTGAAGGTTTTTAGAGAATTACTGACAGTCCAATAAACATGATGAAGAGTGGATTGAACTGGGTATTACCAGACCTATTTCCAAGAAACGTATTTCCTGCACTTCAGAAGGCCTTTAGGTAACAGAATAGAAACCTTTCAAAGAGGTGATAGAATTATTTCTTTGCATGTGTTCAAGACAACATGAATTCCGTATTGTTTCCCACTGAACTGCACAGCTGAGAGATTTTAAACCTCTAATATTTCCCATTCTGCTTCTCAATCAGAATAGAGGTCCCTCCACATCCAGCTACACACAGAATTCTCGAAACGAACTCTACATGACATATTTCATACCAGCTACAAAAGGTAATGTGACGCGAGTCATTCACTTCTTTCAAAAGTAGAGCAGCATCTGAAAGCATACAGAGGAGAAAAACAGTATTTCTCAAAAAATTGCTCGTGTCAGCAGAAACAGCTTTCTAAATTGTAGAGGCAATGCCTTGCTGATGTGAAATACCAGCAATTACTCACATTTTACATCATCCAACGTCACGTACTCATGTTGTACCCACTTGGACAGCCTATGCAATTTTCCTCCTTTGTCAGCCAGCCTTCTCTCAGGGAGCATGGCATTGCAATCCTCTTGGAAGATGCTGGTGGTTGACCAATATATAATATTCAAGGACACAGTGCTCATTCCAGTCTGAGAATATTGTCTGCCTGGTACATGTTCTCTTCATTGCACTCAGTTTCAAAGGGACAAGCAGTGAAATGTGCTTGGCAGGTATCCTGAACTAACTTTCAACTGTTAGAACTACAAATCAGGCTGGGGATGTTGAGAGAAACAGGACATTTCACCTCTAAGCTTGCATCTGAAGTTGCTCTTTTAGTTGTTAATATAATAAATTGCGACTGTATTATTTAGATCAAAGAAATTTTAAGTAATGGATGAAAGCCAGCTATACCATGTTGTGAATTTATAAAATTAATAATAATAATAATAATAATAATTTAATCTTTGAAGTGCCTTACACAGATGAATTAATTACCTCACAATACTCTTTGGAGTAGATGAGAATTATTACCTCATTGTGAGCGATCTGGAAACAGCAACAAAGATGCTGAGTGACTTTACCAAAGTCAGATCAGGCTGAGCCTGAGCTAGCATTCAACACCAGGCATGTCTGGCTCTGTTTTTGTGTTCAGACCACTCATCCACCGTGTTGAAATGACAGCTGGCTTCCTGCTTCATGTGCTTTGTTCAGACATGATCCTCAGACAATGGGTGAAAATATTCCCACCCAAATAATCTTGTTTCTTTTTGAGCTAGGCTAGTTGAATTGAAATACCTCTTTAATGTCTTAACATGCATTTCCTGAAAGAGAGCATTTTTTCCTTCCTTGAGGTTTTCCTCAGCTGTTGGATTGGAGCTGAAATACAGAGTATGAGCATGCAGCAGTATGATTTTAAATTACTAGCAGCAGTACAAAGAGGTCAACATCCCAGAACATGAAGATATATCTATTTTGACCTCTAGCTGACACTAAGAAAGTATTTGGGTTGTGGTGAGGCCATTGTGAGATGTTGCTTTCAAGAATACAGAAGCAAAGAACAAAGGGGCTTCTGGGGGTTCTCCTGCTCTGCCTCCTGCCCCATATGCCCTGTGACACGTAAACCCTTCCAGCAGTGTCTCAAGTGGCTTCAGGAAGATTTCAGATGCAAACTGCCCCATTCCAGAGCTCTTCTTTGGGATCACTGAGGGAAGATCAGGCGGAGGTCACCACAGAGCCCACACCTCTCCCTGGAGAGCTGCTGGGCAGAGTCAGCAGCGTTCCCAAACCCCGCGGAGAAGTTGACTGAAGTTCCTGAGACACAGGCCATGAGGTGTCTGATGCAGCTGTGTCACCAGGACAGAGGTGAGCAGCCTGGATCCAGCTGGACAAAAGCTTGGAAAATGCCCAGCAGGACAGGAGGCAGCAGTGGGGAGCATGAGTGACCCACGGCTGCCACACTCCACTGGCTCCCTGCCCCTGAGAAAAGAGCAGAGGGGGATAGCTTGGGTGGTTTTAGGTTTTGGGGTTTTTTTTTTCCCCCTACTGTTTTAAAAGGCCTGATAATGCCCTAATCCACCTGCCACAGACATTCAAAGCAGAGTTAGGTGCACTTTTTCCCCTGCAGAGTTGTGGTTTCCCTAAAGGTCTGCAGTCCTCCACTGCCCACCGCTGCAGAGTCAGACACACCACCAGGGAACGTCACTCCATGGACCTCCACCTCTGGACACCTGGGGTGGCATTTGGGCCTCGCTTCCAGCACAGCTGCCCCAGGGTGTGGGGCACATTTCTGACACATTGCACACAATTTTAGCTGTCCCTCTGTAGTTCAGCTTGAAAGAAGTATGGAGTAAATGTGTATTTCTCCTTGACTCCATTAACATGACGTAAGAATTTGTCCTGCAGTTGATGCTTGGGTAATAAAAAGAGACTGAATTTACTTGTAACTGCTGTATTTATCAATAATATCAATCAAGCCACATAATTTGAAACCAAACATCATTATTTTACCTTGCAGATTCAAGGGTATTAGTATCAGCTTTCCAGTACCACACACCTCAAGTCAGTTTCATCCTCTGCAAGGAAGCAGTGTATAGAGTGCATGTCATAAATCTATGCTCAAGTTCTCAGCCCAACAAAGTATTTCTAATTCAAATTCTGTGCATATTGGGCACTTTCCATCATTCTTAAGCTTGCTTTTCCCCCAGATATTGTCTGTGTGTGCATTACTTCAACAGAAGTTCTCAAAGGTTGCCAGTGTAAGAAAGAAAAATGTGTATTTGTTCTTTTTTGTCTTTCAGATTATGAATAACTAATGGAAAATTTGCTAAAGGAATCAGTTCTTTGATTGCCAGTGAATCTGAAAAGACTGAGAAATCGAATGAAACCAGGCATTAAACAGCACACTGCTTTTGGGGTTTCTAATAACATTTATGTAATTGTAGAATCTAAGTATCAGGAGAAAAAAAAAACCTTTTCTAAAAGATGGAATATATTATGCATGTTCCTGATATTCTGAGAACTTTAAATAAGCACCAGATAGACTGTTCAGGGGACACTGGACAAAACTGCTAGTAACAGCATTTTACAGCATCTATACGTTTTTAAGAATTCCAAACAAAAATATCCCCTGGAAATAAATGAGGTCTATTACTCCTTTCTTAATTAACAAGAGAGACTTGCAAACCCTTAACTATTATTTGCAGGTCACCTTTAAAGCAAAATGACTCTTATTGCTGAAATCCCTCTGCCTACAAATTTAAACCGAGTGAAACTTGAAGCTTTCCTGTGACTTTTTGCCAGGTACTATTCAGGCAGGCAGCCACAAGGCTCTCACAGAATCTTACTCAATCTAATTTGGTAGTAGAGGCTGGATATGGGACAACAGAATAATTTCAAGTCAGCAGCCCACAGCCCATGTGGTGTTTAGACCACAGAGATGAATATGAGGAAATCATGGTTCTAATCCTTTGACAAAAAGTGGTTATTTCAGCTTGCCTGTTCTAGTCTTCAGTTCCAGCTTTCTAATAGTGTTTGGCCACTCTGGGATGAAAAGGCCCACGCAAATGCTGTGCCTTTATGTTACACACAAGGGATTATGAGCCATGAAAGAAAAATAGGATAGTAATCCAGCATAGCAAGACCTATCAGCACACCACAGGAACGAGAAAATTCTACCCTTGTGTCTTCAAAATACATCCCAGCTGCTTCTCACTAATGCAAATGGCTGAATGACTGTCCCAGCCACTGTGCTGGGGCAGCAGGACAAGTCCCTGCCCACTCGTGGGGCCTCCTGTGGCCCCTGGGATCTGCTGCAGAGGCAAACATGAACAGCAGCAACAGGATGGAGCTGGGAGAGGTGGGGAGGCTCACAGATGGCATAGTGCTGCCAGGACACCATCGGGAGTGAAGGGGATAGGGTGACACTGCTTACAGCAGTGACCATCTGCTGTCCCCTAGGAACCTCAGATCCCAGCACACAGATCCCACACCCTCCACTGCAGCCTGCTCTGGGTGCTGGGACTCATGGCCAATGTGCTCTGCTCCTCCCAGCTCTGCTAAGCAGCTTCCTGGGTAACATTTTAGTCCAAACAGGGAAATTAGTTTTTTCCATTTGATAACAGCTCCACAGCTACTTATTTATGCTTATTGTGGCATTGATGTCAGGAGCTGCAGAGATCTTCCTGGTTTTCCCAGGATTAGCAGCAGTGAGGGCAGCTGGTCCTAGTCCTTCTGTTATGGGCAGTGACAGCACTCTGAATGTTAAACACACTTTAGCTTTGGGCTTTACAAGATTTCCAAGTATATCTATCAGGTCACAAATGTGTGGCACAACCTAGGTCCTTACGTGAGCAGTCAGCTCAAGATTTGGAAGCTGCACCTGGAAATAATTCCCATATACTAAGCAAGTCACTTTAGGGCATGATTTTGAGGTTTAGAATCTTTGGGATATTGCAAAACATTTGGTTTTTCAAGCAGAGAATCTCTCACACATTATTCACAGCAGGTCAGTGTTGTGTGTAACTGGTATTGCTTAGTTCACACCCAAAATTGGTGCAAGTTGTGCTGACAAAAGCACCTTTTGCCAATAGAAGTCAAGTCTCCATCAAGGGTGAGGTTTCACATTACAGCTAAACCAGCCTAAGAGCCAGTTGTTAATGGAAGAAGTACTCTTGATCTCATCAAAATTTTCCCATCGTTTACCTGTGTTTACCTTTATCTTTGACCCCACAGCAGGGCGGCTCCCTAAACTGTCAAAAGTAGTCATCCAGCAAAAATAAATGAGAAGCTTTCTGTTTAGTTAGCATTATATATCAGTTCATGGTGGAGTCAGACAAGGGCCAGTGGAGATACAGATAAATATAAGGGGACAAGGGAAGGACCACACCTTGCAACAGATCAGATCAGCTAGAACCTAAGAAAATGCTGCTGCACTACTGTATACTTTGAAAGGATGAAAATACCTGATCTAAGACTTTTAGACAAGTCAGGTCAGTAAAACCGAAGGAACATTACCTGTGCTTCCACCTCTTAAAAATGGCATCAATCATGTTTGCAGTAGTTGCTAACTAGGGAAAACAGTCCTGCAAGTAACACAGGTGCTCATGACCACATGGAAGAACAAATGGACAACATAATGTGGGGAAATAAAATTTCCATAAAGCAATCTGTCCCTAACTTCTCTTATTTCCAAAGCCTTCCAAACACTGCATCTTTTATCTTGTGGGTACTATTTAGAGGCATATCCATGCAAACAGAATCAGTCCATGGATAGGTAAGCAAGGATCTCAAAACAGCCTAAAAATTCCCCTCTGGCTCTGCTCTCTGCAGCCATCTCTTTCCATTTTTTATACAACTGCATTGTGTATGTTGTGTTTCCAGTTGCTATTGCCGGCTGCCAAGTACATATCTATGACTTGGCAGCCAAGTTACATATTTAAGAGGATGAGAGAAGCAGGTTTGGGAACAGCCTCAGATCTCATCCATGGCAGCCAGGCAGCACTGTAGAAACAGGCTCAGGGGAGAAGAGAATGTATGGAACTGATGGCTCATTGGCTCATTTTCAGAGAGCAGGGCTGTCATCAGCCTCAGGAGACCACTGGCCCATCTTGACTCCAGTAAAAGTTGTGCTAAAAGAATTGACAAAAGTAAGGGATGTGTTGCAGATACCCAGGGCTACCTGTGTGTTTGAAGTGCAGGAGGCAGGGGAGACAAACCTTCCTCTGTAAGGGAAATCTGCTTTGAACAGTCCATGAAAAGCATAACACTAAGCTCTCTGAAAAAAGCAGCTCCTTGGCATTTCCAGTGGAAGATGCCATAATAGACACGTGGCATTTGGCTTTTGCTGATTTATCACCTTCTTTCTTGTGGGAATTATACACATCTGAGGGGTAAAAACTAAATAGATAATGTGAAGCAATCAAGATGTGATGGTAATGAGTTCCACAGGCAGCATCCTAAGCAATAATTCTTCTTCAGAATTGGGGCGGTGTATATTTAATCAGAAACTACTACCTTCTTAGAGCTTACTGCCCATTGGGTGCACTGAGGCAGGTGCCCTGCAGAAGAAAAAAAAATTTAAAACCTGTTAGTGCATAATTAAAAACTGGGTTATGAAGCATAAGCACAAAGAAAGCAAGCAACAGGCTTGCTCCAATTGTCATAATTCTGAACAACTGACCTTGAACCCTTAATAGGCTTCTTTTAGTGTTGTTTCTTGTGGTGTTTGTGTGTCTATGAGCATCCCAGTAGCTGAGAACACTCAACAATATGTGTATGTACCCATTCTTTAGGTATATCTAATGTTTAATTTGGATATCACACCCAGAAAGTAAACAAATGCATAAACTCAACAAAAATATCACTGACTCAACCATCCAATCATCCACCTCTTCTCTGCCTCTTTCTTCTTGCTGTGTCAAGCCTCTGTCTCCCATACCCACTGTATTAATTTCCTCCTCTCTTCCCAGGGGCTGTTAAATGTCAGCCCTGGTTTCTCTGGGAATATTAGATTCTGTGTGAGCATTACTGTTTGTATTGGACACACAAGCACAGATTTCAATTTCACAGTAGCTAATACTGTCCATGACTCTGCCATTTACCTGCCAAGTGCTCTGCCTGCTCATTAAAAACAGGATCATGCTGTGTGAATGGAATAAATACTGTCCCTTGGGCAAAATACTGTGAACATTGGTGCAGGTTTTCACTTCAGTTTTGTACAACATGGAACTGACAGGCAAAGGCAGAATCAGGTCCTGATTCCACTCTGAAGGTCTAAGGGAACTCAGGAGGCAGCCACTGCCTGGCACCACTTACAGGCACAGTCTGATTTTGGAAAGCCAGAAAAACCAGCTGCACATTCTTTTACGGAACTCCTCGTGCCATTACTCCCTCTGCGTGGTTTTATCAGATGAGGTTATTGAACATGAGCAGTTGTCAGCCCTTTTCACACAGCCTTGCGCCCCAACAATCAACCTTTTGTTATTAAAGTGCCTCTGACAGAAAGGAAGAAGTATTAAAAGGTACCTCACACTCAAAAGGTATTTTCAAAATTTTGATTTTGATTCTGTATTCTGAAGTGCTCAGAAATCTATGAACCTTACCAAAAAAAAAAAAAATCATAGCCTAATTTCTAGTTCTTCTCAGGACATTATAACCATCTCCCTGCTACAGAAATAGGGGAAAAAAAGGTGAAAACTTAATATAGAAATGCTATAGACAAGATCTTCTCTATTCAATTCTGTAAGCTTTCCTTTCCTTTGGAAGGAAATTATGGCAGAGAACCTGGCTTTTAGTTTATAGTGCATTACAGAGACTTTTTACATTATCAGAATTTTCAAATTAGTTATCTCCCACCTGTACTGCTGGGGGTAGGATTAAGGATTAGCTACCATTAAATGTCTTTAACCAGGCTGTGTTGGAACATTTGCAAACACAAATGCAAATGAATGAGGCCTTCAGCAGGAAAATAAGGAGTCTTCCAATTGAGAAATAAATGTGGTTTTGAAAGAAATATGTGTACATTTTTAGATACAGCCTGGCAAAAAGAAATTCTGCTTTCATCCATGACATGTGATTGCTAGACTGTCAATGCAACTGTGCAGCAGCTCTTACAAGGATTGAGATAAAGTATTTCATGATGCTTGGCAGTGAATATAGAAAAGCAACCAAGACCTCCTAAACCCATAGAAGTTTCTATACAGTGCTGCCAAAATAAAGAGCATTGCTACTTCTGGAAGTGGTTTTGTCTCCTTAATCTTAGTCAAAATAGATTTTTAACTGCTGACCTGCAAATGATTTGGAGCAGTGACATTTTTAACTGCTCCAGCAGGTAAGGTACAGGTGCTGCCAACTGCTACCTAAGCATGGACAAGAACAACCTCACACTGCTTGGTCCAGGATGCAACAGAAATCTGTCAACTTTTGCAGAGGCCAACATACAAAAAACAATTCCTGAATGGTTGGAGACAACATCTTCAGCAGTGGAAAAGGGGCAAAAATTTCCTATAGTCTTGATTTTCTTTAAGACTACAAAAAAAGTGTTGGCTCTCAGAGGGAAATTTCTCCCCTCTCTGAAACTCCTGGCTGGTGCTGTTATTGGGATGACAAAGGGAACCAGCTTGTCTCTGTCTCCACCCTCTTGATGCTGGAGAGAGTAAAGGCAAATGGGTCATGCAAGGGTGGATCAGGGGGTTTTAATACTGCTGTTTCATATGTGGAAGTGAAATATGTTGTTGCATCTGGAAATGCTGGCCTGCCCGACTCTATAATCACCACGCTGCTGCAAGCAAAATCTGCTCTAGAGGCAGGTCTGAGCTATAGGCTTCTGCCTGCATAAATATGTGGAAGAGAGCTGCGGAGAGATGTGATACCTGACCCACATAGGTGTGCTAAAGAAGCTTTACTAGCATAACTTGTTTTGCTGTGGGGTAGGGAGGGGTGATAACTTTCCTGTGATGAACAACTACAGACCGTAATTTTGCTGCTGTAAGAGTATCCACATTGCTTTGCTGGTTTAACATCCCAGGACTCCCGTGTGCCAAGGTGCAGTGTACCTGACGTAGCAGAGATTAGACCACCGTGTGCTTTCTGAAGGGAAACACATGCCAGGCACAGGGCCAAGGAGGAGAAATGAGGAACATCTTTGAGATAAATCGAGTTCAAAATTATATTACCTTGCACTGCACCGACAAGACTGGAAAAAAGGAACTTTAAGTATGCGTGCTGGGTGTAAGCCCATGTTTTTTCATGTGGTGCCTTGCATTTAATGTGAGTGCCAAGACTGGAAATGTGAATTTCCTGAACATTTTTTCTCTTTCTTCCCGTTCCTCATACGTATCCGCAGGAGTGGCTCACAACGGAGAAGACAAAATTTTCACTGCAGTCCTGAGATCCTCCATCTCCTACCTTGGCAGCACCCCCCAGAGCCCCAAACCTTCAAGGAGAACCTAAATGACAGGCAGCTCCTAAGAGCAATGCTCCCCAGCCTGCAGGGCTCCACGCAGTGCCTCCCGAGAGATAAAAGGCTGGCATGTATTCATCCCTGTATTCACCGCTGCCTTTGCGATGGTATCACAGGGCTGAGCAGGGCCGCGGCCTGTCTGCAGGCCCTGCCTGCACAACTTCAAACAGACGCTCGGAGGCGGCGGGGCCGGCCTGACTCACCGCGCCGGCTGGGTGGACACAGCCTGTCCGAGCACGTCTCAGCTCCCCAGCGGGTTGCCCTCAGACAGCTCTCTTGTCCTCAGCTCCCTCTTAGGGCTCTCACACGGCACGGTATTTTAGTCATGCTTTCGGCTTTGTCTTTTTTTTTGGCCCTTTCCTCTGTCCTGCAAATCGACGGTGGGGAGTTGCAGGGCGACCTGCACCGCACGCAGGAGGCACGGCTTTGCTTTAGCGGTTTAATTTGGGTGATTAAATTCTCCAGTATTAATGCCACGGGTGTTCCTCTAGTTGAAATAATCCAAACTCAATCAGAAGATATACGGAGCCATCAAAAGTTAATACAGGAGTTGCACAAGTGCTATGAAGTTACAAGCACTTTACGCTCTCCCTTATGGGCTCTGTGTTTCTTGCACAGCCTGGTTGGAGCGTGGCGGAGTTCAGAAAGCCAGGCCCAGGATTTGACAGGAGCAGCTGGCTTTCCTGTGAGTCAGGACCCTGTACAGGATGAGAGACGCTGAGCCCAAAAGCAATGAAATTGCAGATTTTAGACAAGATTACTTCCCTGGCTTTGCCAAATTCATTTGAAATGTGCAATTGCTCCCCAGAAGGACACGTACACACTAAATGCACCTATTTGCAAATGAGGAGCAGCAATTGGGAAATTTACTTTATTTCTTTAAGAAACTGGAGAGGGGAGGGGGGAAAAAAGACCCACTGGAGTCAGTGGGAAGTTTCCACTAACAGGATCAGAGTTCACTGTACAGTTAGTACAACATTCTGAAAGCCGACTTGAAGTTATTCTTTGTTCTATAAACTAAGTGAATGAATACAAGGAATCTAGATCTGAGCTCTTCAAGTTTTCTGCCTCTTGCATTCTGGGGGGCTTGTTCACATATTTGAAAGGCTATTTTGTGCCTTGAGACTACAAATCTTTTCCCAAGTATGTAAGTCAGCACAAGTTTCCAATCCTTTACATACAGCCGTACACAGCCTTAGGTGTGTGACACCAAAAAACATATCTTTTGTAGGAAAACAAAATACAACTCTCCCAGTGTTAACCTGTTGTTGTCCTCAGCCACTTTCACCATGTAGATGGGGACTCCACATCCCTGGTCTCTTTTCCCTGATGGCCCCATTGCTGGACCAGGCACAGAGCAGCAGTGGCTGGGGTGAGGGGAAGGACAGACAACAGCACAGGCGTGTGACAAACTGTCTGCTGTGTACATTTAGCTACATTAGCTCTGCAAGACACTTAAATAACAAAAAATTGTGTTTAATAACTGGGAAGCGACACTGAGGAATGCAAACCAAGGACTGAAAAGTAAGGGAAACTATGTGGCAAGGGCAATTACCAGTTGGTTAATAGAAAAAAATAGTTCAACCTGCATTTACAAGGAAAATGGGTGCTACCTATTCCTTACTGTCATACCATAGTACTGGGATTTTAGTTAGGAAGGGTTTATCTGACAAAGTATTACAGCTTGCAGCAACAACTTTTCACTTAATCTAGTGCCATCCATAAACATATTACCTATTAATTCCTAGGGGGAAAATAAAATCAAAGATCACAGTATCTTCTCATTCCCAGGGGCCCTCTCTATGTTACAGCCTGGAAATCAAGAGGCAGTGTACCTGGAAACAGCCAGGAAAGTGCTGTTACCCTGAACACCAAGAGCCTGATTGCTGC
Source organism: Leptocoma aspasia (assembly GCA_013399835.1). NCBI lineage: Eukaryota > Metazoa > Chordata > Aves > Passeriformes > Nectariniidae > Leptocoma > Leptocoma aspasia. The sequence continues at coordinate 666,138 of VXAX01004548.1, read as the reverse complement.
ATTTGGAGATCTCACTGAAGCCCTCAGCAGGTGCTGAAGCTGCTGCAGTCGACTTCTCCAATCTCACTGTGATGGCGCTGACATTTACAGGAGAACCGCTCAATAAACCTGAAGTGGTTTTGAGTCATTTGCAACAAACAGCTATCAAATAAACTTTTTACAAGCCTCACATCCCCCCCTGTGATGACAGTAACCCTTTTCTGCAGCCAGTAAAGAGAAACCCACAGTTAGAGAGTGCCCTGGAAAACTGAGAGAAATCCATGTAGTAAACCAGAGTGTTACGTCTCTGCTGGTTATTAAATACTGGACAACTTTATTGTTGCCTCCCTTCTTGACACAAAAAACTTGTTATAGATGTTTTTGTTAATATACATCACGTACAAGCTTAAGGAATCAGAGTCCTAAAAGTTGTTTGCAGCAGGGAGAGCTGGCAGGGCAGCACCCACCACGGTTCCCAGGACACCAACGCTGCCGACATCCAAACAAGCAACAAACCAAAACACGGCAGCCCATTCCCTTCAGCTGCCCACTGCTCTGCAGTTTTCTCCCTTAAAGGACAAGCCAGTCCGAAATGTGCATGCCATCAGGCTGCTGCAGGAGAGCTCATTAACTCGCAGCACCTCGGACTCCCAACGCTGCCTGCCAGGTTTTTTGCTTTCTTATACAAATGAAAAGCTCCACAGACAGTTTGCAGCAAAGCCAGACGAGTTTAACTACTACAGATTTTGCCTATTCTATTAAGTTGAGCATACCAGCTCCTTACTCAGCACTCCCAGCTCTGGCAGTATCTTTGCCGGCTCTACTTTTGATTGTCTGAAGAGGAAAAAAACACACAGCAAAGTATTGAAAGCTCAGTAGGCACACAAGCAACCCAAGAATAACTCAGCACTTTACAGCTGCCCACAAACCGGTCTCTATTTTATCGAGCCCCACCACCTGCCAAGCAGGACTATTCCTGCTGTCCTCATTTCCCCGCTGTTCTCCCCCAGCCACACACACACACAATGCATTCCCAAGCTGGGAACTGCAGCCCCGGACACCAGTTGCGGGCAACTCCAGGGAATTTTTCCCTGTGGTAAAAATCCTGGGAGCCACAGTCCCACTGCCCCTGCCACAAGGCTGGGGGGCTGCAACACCAGGACACCCCCCTCCCCAGCATCCATGCCAAGCTGGGCTCCTCTCAGGAAGCCCCCATGCTCTCTCCCATTGCCACTCTAGGGGCATCAGCTACCCCTCCGGAGCCCAACAGCCCCCTGCTCCACTGCTGTCACCACCCAGAGCCACAGACACCATTAGAAGAGTCTTCCTCACACCCCCCCCCCCCCCCCACTCCTGCCCCTTTATAGAGAGAAAAAGAAGATAAATTTATGCTTTTAATACATTTTATTTATTAACAAAATTTCCAGAAGCCAAATCTGGCAAATTTTTTTTCATCTTCTGTAAAGGTTTTCATGCATAACTTGAAACTTGTCAACTGCAACAGTCAAGTGGTTACTTTAGAAGAGACAAAGACAAACATCCAGAATACAAACAGCTGTATCTGAATTAACAACATTTGTCTATTACTAACCTCATAAAGCAGGACGTGCCTTCCCTCTTATCAAAACCAAGCTGACAGATCTGCCTTTATACACACCCAACAGAATGAACTCTGTTATCGGCAAGGACGTTTTCCTTAAACGTTAGAAAAAAACAAAGCAAAGAACAGAGTGACTGTCCATAAACCAGTCAATACTTCAGTCCTCTTTAATCTACTTCTTCAATGGTGGGGCCACCGGAGCCACCTGCCCCAGCCCCTCCATCTCCCCGGTACAATTTTGTGACGATCGGGTTGCAGAGTTTCTCCAGCTCTTTCTGCTTGTGCTCGTACTCTTCCTTCTCAGCCATCTGGTTGCGGTCAAGCCAAGAGACCACCTCCTTGCACTTGTCGAGCACTCTCTGCTTGTCCTGGTCACTGATCTTTCCCTTCAGTTTATCATCCTCAACCGTCTGCTTCATGTTGTAAGTGTAGGACTCGAGCGAGTTCTTGGCTGCCACCCGATCCCGGTTAGCTTCATCCTCTGCTTTGTACTTCTCTGCTTCTTGCACCATTCGGTCAATGTCGTCCTTGCTGAGGCGACCCTTGTCGTTGGTGATGGTGATCTTGTTCTCCTTACCCGTGCTCTTGTCCACAGCACTGACATTCAGGATACCATTGGCATCGATGTCAAAAGTGACCTCGATCTGGGGGACTCCCCTGGGTGCTGGGGGGATGCCTGTTAGGTCAAACTTGCCTAGCAAGTTGTTATCCCTTGTCATAGCTCTCTCACCTTCATACACCTGGACCAGGACGCTGCTCTGGTTGTCTGAGTAGGTGGTGAAGGTCTGAGTTTGTTTGGTGGGGATGGTGGTGTTGCGCTTGATGAGAGCCGTCATCACTCCTCCAGCTGTCTCGATGCCCAGGGACAGAGGGGTGACATCCAAAAGCAGCAGATCCTGCACATTCTCAGACTTATCTCCCATGAGGATAGCTGCTTGTACGGCAGCACCGTAAGCCACAGCCTCATCAGGGTTGATGCTCTTGTTGAGCTCTTTGCCATTGAAGAAATCCTGTAGCAGCTTCTGGATCTTGGGGATGCGGGTAGAGCCACCCACCAGCACGATCTCCTGGATCTGGCCCTTGTCGAGCTTGGCATCACGCAGAGCCTTCTCCACTGGCTCCAGGGTGCCACGGAAAAGGTCAGCATTGAGCTCCTCAAAGCGGGCACGAGTAATGGAGGTGTAGAAGTCAATGCCCTCAAAGAGAGAGTCAATCTCAATGCTAGCCTGTGTGGAGGAGCTGAGGGTACGCTTCGCCCTCTCACAAGCCGTGCGCAGCCGCCTCACCGCTCGCTTGTTGCCAGCGATGTCCCGCTTGTGCTTGCGCTTGAATTCTTCCACAAAGTGGTTCACCATGCGGTTGTCAAAGTCCTCCCCACCCAAATGGGTGTCACCAGCCGTGGACTTTACCTCAAAAATCCCATCCTCGATGGTGAGGATTGAGACATCGAAAGTGCCCCCTCCCAGATCAAAGATGAGCACGTTCTTCTCTCCAGCCCGGGTTCCTTTCTTGTCCAGGCCATAAGCAATAGCAGCTGCAGTGGGCTCGTTGATGATACGCATCACATTGAGGCCAGTGATGGTGCCGGCGTCCTTGGTGGCCTGGCGCTGGGAGTCATTGAAGTACGCCGGCACTGTGATGACAGCATTCTGCACCTTGCACCCCAGATAGGCCTCAGCAATCTCCTTCATCTTAGTGAGCACCATGGAGCTGATCTCCTCTGGGAAGAAGGTCTTCATCTCCCCCTTGTACTCCACCTGCACCTTGGGCTTGCCACCCTCATTCACCACACGGAAAGGCCAATGCTTCATGTCTGACTGCACCGTGGGGTCGTCATACTTGCGGCCGATGAGGCGCTTGGCATCGAAGATGGTGTTGGTGGGGTTCATCGCCACCTGGTTCTTGGCAGCATCCCCGATGAGCCGCTCCGTATCAGTGAACGCCACATAGCTGGGTGTGGTGCGGTTACCCTGGTCGTTGGCGATGATCTCCACCTTGCCGTGCTGGAAGACACCCACGCAGGAGTACGTGGTGCCCAGGTCGATGCCGATCGCCGGCCCTTTAGCAGACATGGTGTCGGCTGTCTGTGCTGCTGTTCGCCCGCGTTCACCCCGCCCGCTCCAGCTGTCGCCGCGGCGCGATCTGCCCGGCTCGCGCCGCCGCCGCCCATTTTATACCCGCCGCCGCTGCTTCTGGAACCTGCCAGAACCCTGACGGCCAATCCGGACGCCCCTCGAACAGTCGTTTGGCCAATCGCCCCCACGAGCCGCCGGGGAGTGCCCGCCCCCAACGCTCTGACCAATCAGAAACGCAAGCGCCTACCCGCCAGCCCGCCCCGCGGGGGCCGCGATTCTTCCGGGTTTTTCTCGTGCGCCATCACGCTCAGCCAATCCGTGCTCGTGCTGTGCACTCGCCCCGCCCCCGCCGCCAACCTCAGCTAGAAAGTTCCAGCTGACATGACGTTATGCCGGAGATTGACAGCAGCGCTGTCCAATGGCAGGCGGGGGCGGACCGGCGGGGTGGGGCTGTGCGGTCGCTACGGGACGCCCCCGCGCCCCGCCCGCTCCGAGCCGCGGGGTGTGGGGGGTTGCGGGTTCGCGGCCGCTCTCGCCGTGCGGTGTTTGTAATTCCTGAGCGCTCAGCCCGGCACTGGGCAATTTGCCCTTATTTGGTCGCAGGGAGGCAGAAATTTCGCCCTCCCTCCCTGCCACAGACACACACCTCCCTTCAGCCTCCCCCTGATTGTCAGGGCGGAACGGCCACCACCCCTCCCCCGCCGCCGCGACCCCCGAACTGTCATGGCGGAACGCCTCCCCTCATAGAGCTCCGCGCCCTCCCGCTGAGGGAAAGTGCCTGAGGGAAAGTCCCGCCGAGCCCGTATTTAGGCTTATTTCGCCCAAACTTGGCGGGCTGACAACACCCCCGCCCCGTGTCTGTCCCGGTACCCAAACTCGGGCAGTGGCACCGGGTTGTCCCGTCCTGTCCCTGCAGCAGAGCTGAGGGAGTAGCACCGGGCTGGCCCCTCCTGCCCCGGCACCACAGCTCAGGCATGGCACCGCCGGGGCTTTGGGGGCCCTGTTGCTGCGTGTTCCTGCGTGGTGACCATTCTTGAGCCGCCTCCAAATTCTTGTCTGTTGTGCTAATGTGAGATGTCGTCACGCCTACGTTTAGCAAAAGCTATGGAGCTATTAACTCGGAGGTAGGAAAGTGCTTTGATGAAAATATATTAAACATTAAAATCCGCTGTGATTTCTCCAAATTATGCCTCCTGACTCTGAGACAATCACTTCAAAATACTCCATTTCCAGTAAGGAGGGCAAAACACCATCCTGAGATTTTTTTTTTTATACAGGGAGCCTTAGTGAGTTGCTCCTTTTCCGCTCCTTTAAAAGTGTTGCTAAAAGTTTGCTATCCATAGACTTCAGGAGTTATGTGAGAGGAGGATTAATGTTGCTCTCTACTTAAATCCTCTTTCATTAGTTTTGTCCCCAGCCTTCAGCAGTTTGCTATACCTGGCCTCATAGAAAACGTGTTACAGCTTTTCCCAGAGTGATTTGTATTCACACAATTATCATAGGCACTGAAACTCCTGTTCAAAAACATCCTTGTTTGCATTAGTGTATTTTTTAAAGCCTTTTTTACAAGACGTGAGAGCTCCACCTCTTCTGTGCAGTATGTGTGTAGTTTAGTGATGGAAGAGCCTGGATTTCTGACCATACATATTGTACATGCTTAAATAACTATTATTCTTCCACGGATCCTGGTCTTTTTTTTTTTTTTTTTTTCACATGGGTTCTGACCTTGGAGCAATCCAAAAGAAGTCACTGGAAAATGGGAACCATCAGCTGTCTCTGCCTACAGGAGCTGCTCTGTATATCCTGTGTGCATATTTCTTTGATGGGAAGGGTGTCGGTTTCTCTTGTAGTTAGACCAGTGACTGATTCATCACTGAACCATCTCTTCCTGTAATTCACTGCTACTTCATTCAGTTGATTGTATTAAGTGGGACAGGGAGAAATGCCAGAGCAATACAAAGAGAGGTGGATAATAAATTCTGTTTCAGCTGAAAAGTTGATGTTGTTTATTATTTGTATCCTTGTGAGGACTGTCCCTTAGGAACACTAATAAGGCACAAGAACCCTGTTTTAATAGCTGCAGTACAAACTCAGACCTTGTAATTCCAGAGTAAAAAGAAGACTCCTGCCTCAAAAACATATGTATAGAAACAGTAGATGGAGAGAACAAGTGGAGTAGGAAATAACACAGTATTGATTAACACAATAAACACTCTTTGCAGCAAAATTAATCTGATGTCTCATTTAACTATAGCTAATCAAACAAGGTTTATCCAATTTAGAAGTGACATTTCATTTATTTGGCCCAAAGCTTTTAACTATATGTTTTATCAGCCCAGGCACAGAATATATACAACAGCTCCAGACAAAACTTACTTGGGGTTTTCTTGGCCCAATAACTAGTGTGGCCCTGATATGGTTGTGCTGATACCCAGATGTGCTGGTAACCTGCTAAAGACGTGTTTGCATTGACTGGATTACTGCTCACTCTGAGAGTACTCCCTCAGTCCTGTTTATTTCATCATTTGAGTTGTTTTGCTGGAGTAAATCAGGAGAAAAGATCTTGGAGTAACACACGAGCACACTATTTTAATGCTACTGGTGTAAAGAGACATCCTAAGGAAAAATCCAAAGGTCTCTGGACCGAGGCTGTTTAGCCTGTTGCAGAAGTATTTCTTTTCCAGCTGGGCACACAGATGCAGTGTTCTTCTGTACAATGATGTGTCTAGGTCCCAGCTGCTTTTTAAGCTTTCATTCCTACTCAGTCAGAAGTTCACGTCATGTTGTTGCCATCACCTCTAACTGTCCTTAGAGAAAGTCCAGTCTAACGAGAGGGAGCAACCTCTAAACCTGCATTGGACGTATTCTCTCTTCTCAGCAGAGCTATTACCAGCCTGCTTTTTGTCAGCAGTTTGTGAACTAACTCATCCATGCAGTCATCCTCTCATACGGGAAGAGCCACATGATTCCCTTTTATGTTGCTTCATATGCAATCATGGTACAGGTGAGCCAAACCAACTGGTTCAGAAATTAAAGAGTGAGCTTTACAGGGAGGACTTCAGCACAAGTCTGATTTTCCCTTTAACAAAACATTCACTGTTATTCCCTCATCCTCAATCTGTAAGCCATATTTTCACAGCAACTTCCAGAGCAGCAATTTGGCACGTCTGGCAGTGGCAGGCCTCTTTCTGATCCATTTATTTGTGCTCAGGATTGATTATGCACCCATGTTTCCTGTTTGGCAGTGTTATGTAATACGCTGTAGGCTATTCTCCATTACACCACCCAGCCAGAAATGAAGATGATATTTAGATTCCTTCAGTGAAGCAAGAGCTCAGTATCTGGAGCAGAACTGAGAACTCAACCCTTATCTTTATCTTGATAAAAGGAAGATTTTTTTTTCCCCCACATTTCATAAGGCAATGGAGTATAAAAATAGGACTGAACCCAAGTTACAGTTCAATCAGACATCAGCCACTTGGATCAGTAAGATAAAGTTGAAATGCAATGAATTATTTTTTCAGGTTTGGCAGTCAGAAGACCTTAGACCTTAAATTCTGGTATGCATTTCCCTCGTATCCATTTCCCTAATACCCATTTCCCTTGTAAAACTATCCCAAAAATTGCATAGCTCAGATTGTATTGGTGAGAATGGATTATTTCATAATACAGCGATCAGTTCAGAAAAGTCTAAGCAACTGCTATTCTAAGATCCAGTAATATTTTGTCACAATACCTTTTCATCACTGAAATTCTTCATCTTGTTTATATTTGTGAAAGTATGTCTGGTACTTGGAATTCAGACAAGAACTACCAGTGTATAAAATGACAAGAGTCTTCTAACAAGGTGTTGCATTAAAAATCATGGTGTATCTGGGGGGAACTATGTAATTTACTTTGTATTTATATACCTCCAGGTTTTGTGCACAACTGCTCCATGTTAATTTAAAGGGCAGCCACAAGACATCATCTTACTTAAATAAGTAAGTGCTCTTTTGTTTTTGTGAATAACAAATAAAGTTCTGCAAATTTGTATAACGTGTTTTTGGCAAATTACACAAGTGCGTGATCAGTACTATGGGAATAGTCAGAACAGCAGAATATAGGGCACTGTAATTTCATACTGCCAAACCAGGAGGTCAAAACTTCTGAGTCAGATCTCCTAAAATTATAAACCTAGTGGCTTTATTCACCTTCTGGCTTTTTCATTTTTACCATATGTTCAGATGCTTACACTTTTAAGATTTTCCATGTAATTTGCAGGTCTAATTTTTTTTAATAAATAAAATAGCTCATTACACCATCTCACAACTGAAATCGGGCTGCCTCAGATTGATTAGACTCAATAAAATCATGGAAGTTGTCAACACTGATTAAACTAATGCTTGATGCTTCAGGGAATAATTATTTTGTAATTAAGTGGGTTTTAAGCACATTTATTTACATAGACTTCTAACAGTTTGCTAAGGCATGATTAAAAGCTGAAGTTAGTATCACTACTGCTAGCTAGATAAACTGGTGTGCTGTGCATTTTAGGCAATGAGTTCTTTATTCCTTTACCTGCAGCCTCCTTTTCTTGCAGCCAGTACCAGCTCTACTGACAGTCCTAAGCAAGTGACTTTAACACAAAATGTTTTCCAGCAAGCACAGAATTGGATCAGAAAAGGACCTCAACAGGTCATTTAGTCCCATTCTGTGTTTAACCAAGGTTTCCTTTCTTGCAATTTAATTATTTTCTTAATTATTGACTTTGGATACGAAAAACAGCTGTGCCATTTTTATTTGCAACCAGATTTTATATATGAAAGTCACTGTGTTTTCCCTCCACCATCTCTTCTGTAAAATGACTTAAAATCACTCAGCCTGTGCTCAGAAGCAAAGTCTTCTTCGTTTCCAGACATTCACTGCTTTCTCCTGTATTCTCTGCATGCACCTTGTATCTTAGTTTCCAAGTGCTATGCTCAAAACTGGAGACCTTACCAGCTCTTGCCTTAGTGGTTCTGAAGAAGCAGATGATACTCCAGTTTCTACATTTCAGTTTTTACCTTTATTTGCAACACCATGATGTTGCAGATTAATTTTCAGAATATGATCCAAAATAATGCATTGATTCTTTTCAACTGAAATTGAAAGGGTAGATTTAGTTTAGGTATAAGGAAGAAATCCTTTACTGTGAGGATGAGTGAGGCCCTGGCACAGGTTTCCCAGAGCAGCTGTGGCTGCCCCATCCCTGGGAGTATTCAAGGCCAGGTTGGATGGAGTTTTGAGTAACCTGGTCTGGTGGAAGGTGTCCCTGCCCATGGCAGGGGCTCTGGAACAAGATGGTCTTTAAGGTCTCTTCCAACCCAAACCATTCTAGGATTCTATGAAATTAAGCAGCTGTTCCTTTACTTGCATAGTTAATGGCTCCAGCTTGCATTTGTTCCTATTAAATAATATGTTTTCAGATCCCATCTGCACCTTGCCAGGATTATTCTGAATTCTGATCTTATCTGTTAATGTACCTGAACTCTGCTTGGTCTGGTTTGAAGATATTAAAAGGATACTCTATATGGTCCAGGGGGTAAATAAATGGAAACAGAGAATTTTATCTAGAACTGCTGTGATGGGGTTAAGCAATATACTGCAATTATTGACAGTAACTGTAAAGCTGGAAAATTATGCTAAGTCTAAAACAAGATGAATGGTCTACTGTGAACACAGGCAAAGACCAATACTTCTTACTCAGAGATCAGTATGTGATTAATCTCTCAGATTTACTGATATGCTTAGTGTGAACAATTTTTATAATAATTGAATGGTACCATGATATGAATTCCTCGTTTTCTCATTTCTAGGCTTATTTGATAATTATTCACCTCTGTTTTCCCTCTTGTCATTAGCAGGTGAATGGGAAAAACACAGGAGCTGATGAAGCAGGTGGTAACTTCACCCTGTTGCCAGGACTGTTATCAACTCAGGTATAAGATGGAATTAAATCAGAATAATAAGCAGATTTGTAAGAGTATTTTATTAAAGATACTGTCGCAAAGCACAGAATAAGCTTTAAAGATGATGATAACTAACCTGGAATGTCTTTACTGATACTCTACATAGACTGCAAGTAATTGCTAAGTTACAGAACAGTCACAGCCTGTTCTAGATGTCCTACACATTGTATACTGTTGAAGGCAATGCTATAAATGTATTCCTTTCTCTCCTCTGCTTTGTGGTGGTCCTACTCTTAAGGTCCTTCATGTTTTCTATAGAAAGGACATCCCATTTGCTCCTAGATACCTTGTGCCTTCTCCCTGCAGAGTCCCCAGTGGTATCTGGCTTTGCCCAGATATTTACCATCCTCCCCTTTGCTCCATACAGCCACTGGGACTGAAGTGTCAGCATTCCAGTGCTGCACTGGAAGCTTTTAAAATACCTACATTAATGTTTAAGATCTTATGTGTTAATAGAGCTGATACCTTCAACATCTATATGCTGAAACATTGGGGGCTATGTAATTAGATTAAGCAACCACATTCAAAGATATCTGAACATCTTTTCTTGCATTTGTATAGTAATTTTATAAACTCAGAAAGAGTAAAGCAAGCACAGACACATGCCCTATACAAGCTGCAATACAGACAATATTGTACACACTTTGTAACAACAGTAATGAAAATGATGCCAATTATAAATAAAATTATAGACAGACTCTTCTTGAGATAACAGTTATAGTGAACAATGAAACATCCTTTTATAATCATGAGTAGAATTAGTAAGATACGTAACTACAGCAGAATATAATCAGCATGTTTAGTCTGCTTACATGTCTTAATTTGATCCACTGTTGTCTGAGGGAAGCAAAAGAAATTGATATTTTTATAATTCATGCTTGCCCTAATTTGGAACATTTACTGCCTTTTTGCTTTTTTGGTTAGGGATTCCCCCCCCCACATTCATTTAGCTGGAAACATTACTATTCCTAAAATGTTCAAATCTGAACATGAACGCTTGATTCTCTTCTTTGAGCCAGCTTTTGCAAGGCTTAGCTCCAGAACAAGGTGCACCCTGTGCCCTGTGAAGATTATTTTACATTTACTCATCTCCTTGTTGGTAAAAAATTGTCACCATTCTTTTTAAAAGACCAGAGCACCATTTCTTTACTCTCCACATACAAGCACTGTGCTCCATGGAAGGTCCTCTTCAGCTTGCAAATGATGATCATGGCAGCAGGGGAAATCAAGTCAGCTGGATCTCTCTCACCATCCTGTCCTTTCTCAGGGACCCTCTGTCCTCAGTTTTTAAGATTTTGTTTCACCTCTTACTCTTTTTTTTTTCTTTTTTAACACTTGATAGATTAGCATTGTGCATGAGTATACACTTGTAATGTTTGAACTAAAAAATCTACACAGTTTATGATAGCAACTCTAAGAAGCCGCATTTCAGAAAAGGAGCACTCCAGCGTGTGAATAGAAATTTTGCAAATTCATTTCAGTGCAGCCCTTAACACCTGGCATCTGCCTCTTTTGGCTGTCTGCTCCATGAAAGACTTCAAATTTGTTTTTTACAGCTGTAAGTAATAGTCACAAGGAAGTAAGATTTATGATACATAGAAGAGTCCAAAACAACTTTTACTGCATGTTCTAATTTGACTGCTTTGGTGCCTTTTGCGACTGCTGCAGTGTGTCAAAAAAGCAAAGGTGGTGCCAATTCAGATCTGGCACACGAGGTTCTGTGTTTTTATGAAATCTTTTGCCGACCAGTTCTTCCTCATGTCTTCTCCAAATCTGGTTCTCTCAGTTGTTCAGAAGCTTAGAAGTCCCTATTTCACTACTGCCATGCAGAAAAGAAATGCAAGAAAAATATTAAAAGTCAGAAGCCCGCACTGCAGTACTGTATTTGCTAGCATGATGTGGTCCCTCCCACCTCACCATGTGTGGTTTTGCTCTAAATACCCATTCTTCAGTTATATTCAGAGCACCCACCACAGTCAGGACGTCTTTTAAAAAGCCATACATTTCCTTCAACCCCTACCCCACCAGAACACGACCTTAAACAATGTTGTCATCTTGTTTCAGAAACTTTTGCTTCTTTTTCCTTTGCCTTCTATTTTCAAAACAGCTACAGATTTGTTGAAGAAAAACTTCACTTCCCAAACCTCCCAGAAGTAATTTTTCCTACTGTATGTGTTACTTTCCAGCAGTGGTTTATGGATTGGCTTAGTGGATGCTCAAAAAATTGCATGAGTATTATTTCCCCTCAGCCACTCATAGCTTGGAACACCCCCACTCTGGAATACTTCTTACTGCTTCATATTTGACCGTATTTTTGGTTGTGTTTTTTTTTATCTTGCCTAACTCAGGGGTAACTGTTATGTATTTACTCGACACACACACCCCCACACACACCCCAAATTCTTATTATAGGTTAAATGCAGATAAATTATATAAATATTTACAATTTCTAAAAGCCTCTTTCAACCACACTAGTTCATGACAAATATGAGCAGCTTTGTGTCCGATAGGAACCATCAAGAAACTGGAATGCATGATTGTAACTTTTGAGGACAATCCTCAGGATTGTTGGGGGTTTTTTCTGCACACCGACTTCTTTCTCTGGATATGTGAATCACATTGTACACAATATATGATTGTGCCACTTCTGGATAATTTACACTTGGTGTTTCTGTAAGACTGTGGCAGCCCTGGCCCAAGTGGTTGTGAATACACTGCAGAGGCTGCACATGAAGCCAGGTTTAGCAGCTCTTTGCATTACTTACCTGCCAAAGCATCCTCAAGGCCAGCTCAGGGCTCAATTTCCTGGCACACCTTTGAGAGGAAAGCCTCGAGTGATACTCCACAGCACGGTGTGCACTGTGGCCAGGCCCTCACTCACTGCACGGGCCAGGCCCAGGCTTGTCTGGTATTTTATCTGCCCTCTGTGCCATGTCACATACTTAAGGTGGGCAAAAAGGCCAGCTGGGTCAAAAGGCTTTTGGTTTATGCCATGAGGGCGATGTGAACAGGGGAGACAGGTCTTGGGCAAACTGCTACCTTCAAAGTACTGCTGGTTCTGGCAGCAAGGCGATATGGCTGCATTCTTAAAATCTTGGAGGAGAATTCACTGGACTGGTGCTATTATTGCAAAGTAACTCTTACATGACTAGCTCAGAAGTCAGGAAGTACCTCTTTTTTTTTTTTTTTTTTTGTAAACTAACAAAAGAGGGAAAAAAGGTGTTCTAACTACAGTATGCATGTGAGCACGGTTTTTCTCCAGGCAACATCAGTGTTTACCATTGCTGTTCATTACCATGCCAGCCTGCACTTTGCAGTCCAAAATCTCTGTCATTTGCAAATCGTAGACAACATAGACAACTCACACACACGACTGAGCTTCATTCCACCACCTCCCTCAAACAGATCGGCTGTGCTGTGTGGGACCACCTCTGAGTGCGGGAAGGTGGGCTGCCTGTGAATATTAAATCACATTTTTCCGATGAGACAGCAGAAACACTGCTAATCAGTGCCAACTGTGGTGGGGTGCGGTGTAGCACACACGGAGCTGCCGGCACTGCCGAGAGCCTGTAGCCCACAGGAAGGGAGATCAGAGATAAAATGTTGTGCCCTCCTCGCAGACTCTAAAATCGGCCAGCTGCCCTAAGCACAGAAGCTGTTTGGGGGTGCAGAGCCGCGGGAGGATCTGCTTCCCGCTCCTCCCAGCAAACTGGAGCATTCCAGCCCTGGGAATAGGGACAGGCGCGTTCCCAGCGAGCCACGAGATGGCGCTGGAACCCCCATCCCCGCATCCTGAGCATCTGCAGAATTCCAGCCCTTCCCAGAGCTTACAGAGGATGCGGCTCCTTCCACTTCATCAAAGTCAGAGGAAGTCTGTGATTAGCTGGATGTTTACAAATAAAAGGAGGATCTGGAGACAGATCAAAGATGGCTGTCCAGATTTGGCCCGATATCAGGTTCCTAACAGCATCTGCATGGGTTCCACTCACGTTCAGTGGCTGAACTTGGTGTATCTCATCATGCATTAATAATGCTTTTTCAAGGCTTAGTGCATTTATTAGAAGTCTGAAGATTCAGCCAGCTAAGGACCTGAAGAAACAAAACAACAACACGCCTCAGCCAACAAGATCTTCCAGGCTCCATCTAAGAGAAGCACCCACTGGGTTCTTCCTCTCCCTGCTTCCTGCAATGTAAAGGGAACCAAGAAGCAAAGATAAGCACTGTTCCAAAATCCAAAGGATGCAGTACTTCAGACTTAGTAAACAGGAGCAGTAGCTCCTCTAACGTTCTCTAATAATCTAAGTAGCTTGGATGATCCAATCGTACCATATATGCTTTTCACTGAGGAGACTGTAGTTCATCCAGGATCTCAGTGACTTTGTCACAGCCCAAAGGACCAGGGAGAGAAGCAGATGGGAGATAAAAGATGTGGTGTGTGAAATACACTGAGTTAATGTATATCTGTTCTAAGGGACGTATTTGTTTTGACTCTGTGTAACAAACCAACATAGCTTGTGAGGTCTGGAAGGCCACAGACTATTCCTTCTCTCATAGCAGTGCTCTGTTTGAAGTTGGTATTTCTATTTGGGGTCTAAGCCACACTGAACTTGATCAAATAAACATTCTCCAAAGGAAACTGCCTTTGAACTATTTAACTCTTTGCACAACAAACTAAAGCTGAAAGAACTGTAACAATTACTGTAAAATCTCTTGTGTCTTGACTGAGTTATTTTCCAGTTTTTAAGTTACTGTACATCAGGACCTCTCTCTTTTCTGGCAGAACTGACCGTGTCAGCAATGGCCAGTAAAATCTAAGTGAAACAGAATCCATCTGAAAGCAGACTAGGTGGGGCTAACCCTCAGACTTCCAGGCACGCAGAGTATTAAGTGTCATATTTTACAGCATATGTAAGTGTACACAACTTCTATTTAATTCACCTGATAACAATGTAGATCAGACATCTGAGCTCTCTCCTGGGCTGTGGGACATACTAAGGCAATTTCTTCATCAGTTCCAAGGGATCCTACCCTGTATTTCCTCTTCCTGCAATATTACTGTATTTATCCTTTTCCCAAAGGAGGAATACTTTAGATTTTGTCTCTTAAAATGTTTCTGATTTGTCTAAGCAATTCAATAACCAATGGCTAGAAACCAGAACCTCAGTAGTTTGGAAGCCGGGACTCTACCAGTAGGTACCAATAGGAAACCCAGAGGCAGGGAAGAAACCAGGACACCATCTTTAGCATCCTAACTAAAAGCCCTAACAACAACTTGTGTAAGAGGAGCGTAACCGATACCAGAAGTCTGGTGTATCTGCTGCCAAAACCAAAAGCAGTTTATGGTATTCAGCAAACTCTATTTTTAGCCAGCTTATCTGCATTTCCACAAACTTTCATGGTCTTTGGGGCTTTTGCCATGAAGAGAAGGACAATATGTTATTTTTCCCTTTCATTTTCTGGGGAGTCAGAAGCAGAAGTCCCTCTGGTGACCACCCTCAATGTAGTGGGATGGTTACCTAAAAAGGAGAGAACAGGTATTACTGAGTTGTGTAGGTTTAACTGAACATGTGAGAACTATTTAAAAAATCAACTTCTTAGCCTTAGTCATTGCTTTAAAACAGGAAGAAAGTGAACCTTCCTTTTCAAAAAACAGAAGGCAAATAAAAGAGCCAAAGATGTGTTTTTAAAATAGCAACCTTGTCATCAGGGGAGATGGGGGAAAAGAGAGGGGGAAAGACTGATTTTTGCATCTTTTGTGTTGGCAGTGCAGCTGCTGCAGAGGCCTTGGCAATTGCTGACACTGGTGACACTGGTGAATTGCTGACTGGTGTCACTTTGCCTCACAGGCAAGTTGAGAAACTAAAGATTGACAACAGTCCTGATTTCCAGTGGATTTCCTACAATCTACACAGCTTCCAGGATTTAAAGGCCTATAAGGGATGCACTCATTCCCTGTCAGGAGTCTAGGGATGTCTACAGAACTACAAAACAGATTTACCTGAAGTCACATCTTATTTGCAAACAAAAAAAAGTACCCCAAAATCTTATTGATGCAAATCATACATGAGTTTGAGTGAAAACAACAAATGCAGCAGAACTTTGTCAGAGAGGGAAGTTCTTGAATTATTTCTTTTTTTTTTTTTCCCACCGGAAATTCTACATGCAGCATTGTTTTTGTGGTTGTAGCTGCAGGAAGATTTACTATGGTTTTTAGTATGCCAGAAGGCACAGGAAAGGATTAAACCTTTTCATTTTCTTGCAAGAGAATTAAAGATCCTGACCACGTCTGAACCTCAAGGTTGCTGGGGTGAGGTGTGCCACGCTGGCTACACAAAAGAGACAATCAAAGCCTGGCCTTGGACCATCTGAGGATTTCTCATCTCACAGTTCTGCTATGTTCACTTTAATATATTAATATAAACTTTAAAATTTTATTTCCAACCAGGGAACCTGCGTGAATTACTGAAAACCGTTTCTCTAAAAGCATGATGCACAGCGTTGTTTTCTTATGTCTTAAATTAATTTTTAAATCCCCAACCTACAAGATATTTGAAGGTAAAAATAACCCAAATAAAGATCTGATAGCATTTCTCCTACGAAGCTGGCACTGGCCATTCAAGTACATGAAAAGGAACATGGGCTGTTTGTTTCAGGGCTGAATATTTATAGTCATGATGAAGTGATTTCCTGAGTCATGAGCTCTACTGCCCTGTTACAAATTAAGATTTGTCTTTCTGCATTAAAAAATAAAATCACAATTAATTCCAGAATTGTGGAAGTGACTGTAAAAGTAGCAAAAGACACTTTGTTTATAAAATGTGTCCTGATTTTTGGCATCTTTCCCTTACAAAATCTCAGCCTACTCACACGTCTCAAGAATACACTGCACAGCAATATTTTAGGAGTTTTTTCGAAGTTGGAAGAAAATACAGAAAGCTGGTTTATAGCTGAGAACTACAGAAATGTCAGCTTTTGAAAACATGTTCCTAATTTCTAGCCTTCAGCAGACTTTATAAAGTCAAATTAGTCATGCTTCATCTTGTAGGTCTTTAAGTCCACGACAAGCATCAAACCAGCTGAGAATTAGGGAAGTCAGAAGATCGGATTTTTAACCCTCTGAGATTGAAAAGTACTTAAAAGTCAGAAGCACACAGGGATAGTAACAGATACTGCCAGCATCAGCTTAACTTACACATGGAATTACCCCAAGCTTTCAGCATTAGACCAAAAATGAGATGACTGTCTTCCCTTACTGTGAAAAGCAGTGAGGGGCACAGGGCAACAGAGGAGCTCCACAGCTGCATCTGGGCCCACAGCTGGAAGGCAGGAAGGCCGGAGGAAGGTGGGAGCCATTCCTGGTGTTTGGCCAGACAAGGGGCCCAGCTCATTCCTGGCCTCAGGCCAGGCCAACCACACAAACCCAGTGGCGCAGAGCACTACCCAGTCTGCTTCAAGAAACACTAAGAAAGCTCCAGAGCATATTTGTGGGATGAGCTGAACGCAGGAAGGTTTCCAGTTCTCACGAAGAGGGCAGATAGCAGAGATGTGTCTCATTTGTAAGAGGCTGGGCTGCCTTTTTCCTTATCAGGAAATAGGAGATGAATGTAAGAGTTCAGCTTCCTCGAGGATGCTTGGGGGAGACAGAGACCAAATTAAATTCGGAACATGCTCTGAGTTCTGGTACAGCACGTTTAAGCAAACGAGCCCCCTCCCAGCCACTCACTCCTCCTCTTGTGCCACCCCTTCTATTGTGCTTGCACAAGATCTGACACAGAGATGGAGAGGGGAGCACAGCAGGGAACTGATCCAGCCAAAAACCAGCCCCACAGGGAATAGAAAAAAGCCTGTTGTTTGATTCAGTTCATTGTGAAGCTACATAGATACGTGCTTTTTGACAATGGAGAGGGTGGCACACAGGGGAGAGGAGAGCTGAAACTAATGGGGAGAAGTAAAGGGCTGCCAGGGCTCAAGGTGGCACAGCCTCCAGGAGCAAATTCGTGTCCTCACCAAGCTCTGAGACTCTTGATGGTTTAGCACTAGGGTATTCAAATACAATCATGTAATCAAAGTATTCACTTTTATAACAATGTATTTTTAATACATTCTCCAGGGCAATATATTTTCTGTCTTCAGCTTTGAATAAAAAATATGCTGAATTATATGTTTTACACCAAGTGAAAATATTACATAGAGAAGTCCCCTAATTAAAGCATAAATTCTTATAATTCCATGATACTCTATTTATTGAAATCAAGCTTTCTCCACGGACCTGTTAGCTACAAATATCATTATACACAAATGTAAATACTCTTTGAACTAACAAGTCAGCAGGAAACATTTACAAGTATATATATATATTAACATTTTAAACATCTCCTCTGAAACTGAAAAAGAAACTCAACAGCTTTTGTGATATTTTAAAGCTCATACCGGGTCTTCATGAATTCCCTCTTTTTAACTTTCAGTAAATCCTGAAAGCTAAGAGCTAGGCTGGCCACTTATAAATTCTCAGGATTGCAGCGCATAGCACTGCCAAAATGAGAAAAACAACAGAACACAGAGACATTCTCCAAAAATAAGAATAGCAAATCACATAAAAATACAACTTATGGCATCCAGCAGATCTTTTTCTTTCTGGCTACGCCTTGTGCAATGCTTACACCTCCACTTTTAAAGATCCTTAAGTGCTTTTACTTGCTAACATTCACTAAGGAGATGCAAAGGAACAACATTATAGCAACAGAAAAGTACAAATTAGAGGAAAAGAACTCTTCAATAAAATATTTTTGCTTCCCCTTCATGACCTTTCAAGTAACAGCAAAACTTCTAGGATAACTGCTGTTGATTTTTTTTTCATGTCTGCTTTTGTTCTGTCTCCACATTAAATAATTTTTGTATGGTAGGAGCACTGAAGCACGATCATTTCACTCTCCTGCTGATGATGTCCCATTCTGGGGAGAACATTCAGGAGTGGCCAGCCCCAGGCTGCCTCAGCACCCAGACCTTCTCCCCTTTCACAGCAGCCAAATTCTTCCTGTAACTCCAGGCCTTTTCTCTAACAGTCCCATACTGTTCCCCTGCACGCTTTTACATGTCATCTTAAATACTCTCATCTATTTAAATATCCATCTACTTGCAAGCCAGGCTGACTTGTTTATGTTCTCCTATATTCCCCTTGATCACTTCTCAGGCTACTTCAGTCATTCTGATTTTTTCTGCCTACATGTAAGTAGATCCACTTTTAAGCTTCCCTGCAGTGCCATTCATGCTCTTTGTGAGCCTTAGCACAGACTTTCATATGTGTGAACTCCAAGGCACTGAGTTTTGTTTCCCTAGAACAGGAAAAAACATCAATTCAAGTTCAGTTGGAAAGGTTTAACAAACTTTACTTTGAAAGGCTACTACAACACAGCTTATAAGTGAAAAACAGAGGTATTCAGGGTGTTTATAAAGTTAGATAGTACACGTAAATACCATCATTCCCAGTTTCTCCGTTTAACTTCTGTAGTTGACAGGTCTACTTACACTAGGAAGTCACATTTTTTAAGAAACATTTTTGGGTCAAGTTCAGACCAATAGGCTCTAAACAAGGGCTCCTGATCCTGAGCAGGAGGCTCTATAAATCACCCTTAGCCCTTCACCGAATTCAGGACTGATCCCTTACATGGCAGAGGTCACCTCCTGCTTTTCAACAGGGTCTTTAATCTGGGCTGTGCTGTGTCCCCGCAGCGCTGCGGGCAGCGGGGCCAGCCGTGCTTGGTACGCAACCCGCGTTTGTGAGCTCATGGCTCAGGCCCACAGCTCCCCAGCCAAGCTGAGTCATCCTCACCCCGGTCTCACAGCTGGGACATTTTATCCACTCCTCCAGCCACCCACTCCATGCCACCTTTGGGATTTGTTTCCCACTGCACAGCTCTAATCCTGCCTGCCTGCCTTTGCCACTCCCTCCCACTCAGGATCTATTCTCCCACTCAGTCTTCCCACTCCTCCAGTGCCACCAGACCCTCCTGCCAGCTCCCCCAGTGCTCTCCAGTTCTCCTTCACTTCCTTTGACTGCTTTACCCAGCCCAGCTGATACTGTGAGGGATAACCTGCACGTCAGGGAATCACTGTGCTCAGTGTATGAACCCCCCAGCTCTGGAGTGCTGGAGTGTATTCATGCCTGTGCTCTTTTGGCCCCAGTGCTATCGAGGACTCGGCTGACTTCAGCATCGTACAAGAAAACAAAGGACTGAGCAGTTAAAGCAAAACACTGAAAGCCCACTAAACTGTGCCCAAAGCAGCTGGTGCCTCAGAGCAGCTGCTGGCTCAGGACCAAGGGCTGGTGGGGGAGCCTTCTCCATCACTGCAAAAATGCACACGTCTGCCAACCAAGAGAAATCCTAATGCACATTTAAAACTGAATAAATGCAAGGCAACTCACACTACTTTTAACAGTTGAAGTGGAAATTCTGAATTGTATTTACTCCTCTGAACAGTCTAAAATTAAAACTTGATATCCCTCATAATCCCCAAGAAACTAGGAATGAAACTCAACTCTGATAGAAACAAGCACATGAAAGCCCTGGACTAGACTGTCAGCTCCTGGCTCCTATTCTCAACCCCACCACTGGCACATGAGGTGATAGAACATTTCAGTTGGAAGGGACCTGCAATGATCATCTAATCCAATTGCCTTAATTGCTGATCTAAATTACTTTCCTCCCTCCATAGCTTAGCGGGAAATAGCATTACCACCTTCTTTGATAAAGTGAGATCTGCTGGGAGAAAATACAACTAGGTTTTATTTCTGAATTGTTTTCTCCACAATTACGTATTAGGATCCTTTCCTCCACCCCATCACAAATCACACACTTAACAAACGTTTAGACAGCTGGTGCCTAACAGTCAAAGCCAGTTGCTCTCTCAAAGGCCAAAGTGCCTCACTGAATTGGTGTCAGCTGGTACTTAGTAGGATTTTTAAATTCAATTAAATTAAGAGACAAGCTGCATAGATTAGGGCTCTGCTAGAATCAGAAAGAAATCTTAAAAGGCATAAAATATCTTTACATTTATTAAGCAAACTGTGCAGTCTTTTCTTGTTATATTCTTGTTGAAAAACAGAACATTGATAAAATATCATGAAAACAAGAAGCAAAAAAACCTTAAGGTCCCAAGTAATGGGACTATCTCCACACTCACCCTGCTTTTAACTTTCCAACACAAGCAGCAAGGCACGGTTCACAGCTAGGCTGAAAATGCAGTCTTCAGTGCACATGGCCATACTGCATTCCTAGCAACCCACCATGGCCACTCCTCCCTTGTATGTTAGGATAAGCAGGTTAAATATACCCACAGAGGTACAGACAGTGAAAGAAAGGCCAACATCAGTTGAACAGCTCTGCTAGGACTTCCCATCTGGAAAACGACCACTGTGCTGGAACCCCTCAGTTATCCCAAGAGTCATTAATTCCCTTCCCCCTTGCGCACAGCAGCCCGAGCCCGCGAGGGTTAACTGAGCCTACGTGCTCTCACCCCTGGGAAGCACCTTCCAACAAAGCCAAGAAGCAGGGGACCAGGACAGCCAGCTCTGCCCCTGCAGCAGAGTCAGAGCCCAAAGGATTATTCCTTGGGTTGTTGGTTTTTTTCTTTCATTTTGAAAATTAATTTGAGGATTATGAACAATTATGCTCTTGCACATTAATCGCTGGGATCTAAAATTTTCACATGAAGAAACAACACATGGAAATATTAAAGCACTCATCTTACGGACATGGATCCGAGAACTGTTTAATAGCAGTCAGTGAAGGGGTAACATTGTGCTTTTAATCTACAGTTTAAAAATAATGATTTGTATATCTACGTAGTAAAACAATAAAATTAAGAACAGAAACTGGTATTAGGAAACAGTGAAAATGTAATAATTAAACACATGATGCTTTTCAAAGCTTTATACTTAATGAGCCTAAATAGACACCTATGGTTAGGAGGGTCTTAAAAAAATAATAAAAAAGAGACTTATTTTCAATTTTTTTTTTCCTTTTCAAATTTTTTTACTATACTTATACTTTGCTTTGGTGTTCTCTCTGCTGCCAACTTAATGCTTTAACAGTATGTTTATGCTTATGTTCTTTTCAAATGCTTGGCATTATAGTGAGATCTCATATCTTTCCTCAAATTAAATTTTGCTCCACATACTCCACATGTATACAGATGAACATCCCTGTGCTGCTCCAGTTGCTCATTATTTGGGAATATCTGAAAGCAGACCTGGCATATAGTCTCTCCAGCTGATAAGTGAGATATCATATGCCGTACATGGTCATGTTTTCGGAAGTTTCCTTGATCACAAATGGAACAGACATACCTGGCCATGCCTTTGTGCATATCATTGTGGAGCCGCAACTGGCGCTCTCTTAAGAACTGCTTCCCACATGTCTGACAAACAAACTGTTTTTCCTTGGTATGAACGGTATAGTGTTCCCGCAAGTGGCAACGCTGATAAAATCCTTTCCCGCAAAGGTTGCAGAAATGCTTACGTCTGTGATCCCTCTCATTCTCTTCCAACATGGAGTTCTTGAACAGATCTTGCTCCAGGCAGTTTGACATATGTTCAACCACTAGGTTTTCAGTATCAAAACGCTGGCCGCAATTAGGGCATCGGAAAGGGCAGGCAGAATGCTTGTATAACTGGTTTTTTTGAAGGCTGTTCATTTGGAAGTGACTGTCCCTGAAGTCCTCTAGCATCTCTGCAAACATCATGTCTCTTATTTCTGACTGCTCCTCGGGGTTTTCTTCCAAGTCCATTTTCTCCTCAGAATTTCTGATCCCATTCATGGTCAGATCCTGGGGTTCTCCACAGGTCTGTGCGTGATCCTGTAGCTGCTTGCCTTTGACCAGTATTTGACCACACTTGCCACAAGCACATATATTTTCTATGTGTTTGGATAAATAATGAGAGGACAGATCTTCCTCAGTGATTGTTAGCCCACAAAGTTCACAGGGAGCATTCTCCACATCTTCCTGCACTGAAGAAGCCTTGCTGTTAAGGTGCCGTGGACTTTTCAAACACTTTCTTTCATCCTCATCCATGGATAAACGAGGCTTTAGAGTCTTCCGAGCATTCCTCTTCTCTCTCATCTCTTCCTCGACGTAGTATCTGTAAAGCGGCTCTTCCTGTTCATCGTCTAGGTCGTCATTGTCAGAAGACTCATTGCAGTCTTTATCTGCCACCTTGATAATATTAAAATCCTTCAGATCATCTGTAGGATTGTCCTCTGGCTCCACCTTGATGATAATCCTCTTCCTCTCAGAGGCTCTACTTCCTTCTTCACCTGATGTCTCAGAGGCAACCGTGCTGCTTTTTCTGCTTGTGATGTTTGACACGGGAGACGATGAATCGTCCGCAGCATGGTTCGAGTCCCCCTTGTATTTTTCTGTTTGTGTGGAGATCATTTTAGAAGTAGAGTTCTTTTCACTAAAGTCTATTTTCTCAGCACTGTAGTACCTGGCACTTTGGTAGGAATGCCTGTTGGTGCATGTTAACACATGCTCATCCAGTAGCTTTTCACAGCTAAAACTAAACCCGCAGCTGTCGCAGGTGAAGCTCCTTCCAAACCGGCGCGAGTGTGACACGCGCTCTTTCGTGTGAGAGAATTTGGACGTGGTGCTTTTTTTGCAGACATCAAACACTTGCTCGGGGAAGCTGTTGAGCTGCAAAGTTTCTTCCTCAGGCTCTTTGTTATGGGATGTATTTACCGTTGAACTTGGTGGCTCCATGCCCCACCTGTTTGTTTCGCTGCCATTTCTAGCAAGTGCGTCTTCATACATTCTCACACCAAATATCATTTTACTAGTCTGGGTGCTAGAAGCAGGAGATGAACATTTTAAACTAGATGAGTCTGTATCCTGTATATCTTCTAGACACTCAGGTACGTTATATAGCTGTAAATAGTTCATGGCCACTTTAAATTGCTCGAAATTCGCAGGGGCTGTCATAATTTTTCCTAAATACATGAACTGTAAAATAAGATCAAAGCATTCAGCGCTAATCTTCATGTTGCTTAGATTCAGCTGGGCTGTAGTGTTTTGATGGTTCATAAAAAACATCCTAAAATAGGCGCTGCAGGCAGCAAGGACTGCTTTATGTGCTTGAAAATAAATATCATCGATAGCGATGCAGCAGTCGCACAGAAAGCCCCACTCTCTTTGCTTGTTTAGCTGCTGAAGGACATAGTTGCTATGGCTGGTTTTTGCCATCTTGTACTTCGATTACAGCCCTGCATAAAGAAAAAGGTATCTGTTAAATCACGAGCACAAAACCCAAAGCCTACTTAAACGTAGGGAGGAACTGCCATCTCTTTTCTCTCTGCGTCTTCCTATTCTGCCAGTCTGCAGTACAGCTTCCTGTCTGGAGATCTCTGCTGATAACTACTTACAAATATTGATGCCAGTGAAAACATCCACAATTCCATGTGCTCACCACTAGACTTACAAGACTAGTAAACTAATAAACATAACCAGCATACATGTCAATCAGAGCTGCTAGAATATAAATTAGCAAATATATCTCCAAGTCCTACAGCCAAGGTTTTCAGATATGAATTCTGAATGCAGAACTTCAAAAACTTCACAGGGTAGACTTCTGTAAAATGGCCCCAGGACAACACCTATACAAGGTAAGCTGCTATCAGAAACCACTCTTCAGTCTCAACTTGCCTTTTTACCTGTCAGTCCAATGGGCACATGATGCAACACACTGGAAACCAGGCCAGGCTCAAACTGGTCTTTCCCTCCCCATTAAAGGAAATTAAGAGACAACAGAGCACCCACACATGCTACTCCACACATTTTGCTCTTTGTGGCAGCTGAGGGACCATCTCAACCTTCTCTGCAAGGCATCCTGCAAACCAGGAACTGCAAACTCAAATGCCTTCTCAGAAGCAGAGGGCAGCCTGGCTGTGGTGGCACATCCCACGTTCGAGCCCGCTGCAGATGGTGACCAGGCGAGCTGCGTGACAGCCACAGGGACTGCAGAGGCAGGAAGTGGTGCACGCCGTGCCTCCAACTGCTCTCAAAACCACTCGTTCAGAGCGCTGAAATGTAACCAAAACACATAGATGGGAAACCGGACAAAGAAAAACTCAGCAATGGAGAACTGAGAGAGCCAGCAAGCCAGAAGTGGAGCCACGGAGAAATGAAGCCTCGGCAAAGACTGGAGAGAAAGGTCTGCCAGTGCTGAGGGTTGCTCTATGTGAGAGGACTAACTCGTCCTCAAGAGAAAAGAGGAAGAAAACATCATGGTTTATGTTAACAAAAAATATCCAGAAGAAATGCAGCGTATACAGGAGATGTGTGTTTGATTAAAGACAAACTTCACCAAGTGCAGCCAACACCTAGTCACGACTCACTTTGGAAAACCTTTACTGATACACATAAGCTGTTCTAACTGCACAGGCTGAGGGGGTGAGGAACCAGAAGAGGGCATAGAGAACACCCTAATTGAAATGAAAAACATAAAGCAGTAATGAGGATCCTTAACATTTTGAAAGGTTATTACAAACAATGCAAATAACTGTAAGAGGTTTGTACAAATAAAGTACAGGCTAGCAAATAACATATACTAAAGGGCATTTTATGACTCAATGAAATGCATGGATTGATTTGCAACCACTCTTTCAACTGTCCAAAATTTAAACACAATACACACACAAATGCTCCATTTTTCTTTCTATTTTCCTAACAGCTTACATCTCCTAGGGGGAAAAATGGGTAGAGAAATTAAATTCCACAATTAGTGTTGAATTTGCAAGTCATAGGCGTTGCCTGACTTGTTAAGCAGCAAACCTAGCATTAAGTCCCCGTTCTTCATTCCACAAAGGACTGCCACGGTGGAAAGGCTCCCAAGTTCTCGAGAAAAGAACACGCTCACCCCACCCAGCAATATTCCCTACTGCCAACTCACACAGCAGTTCCTATGGGTCATCACCAGCACAAGATCTTGTCTGGCAGCAGGAACCTTGAGATTTGGGTTGAACTACACTGACAATGAGCATCTGAATGGCAGCTGGTCCTCTCCTCTCAACCCAACCCTCCACACCCAGAAGTCGAGGCTAGCACCCTGCCATAATAATTCTCAGATTGGTTTGGCCCAGTGATGTCCACTACAGAAATGCAACTCGTTGCATGGAATTAATTTCTCTTTTTTTACTAACTTGCAAGCCAGTGGGTTTTAAAGTAGGAGAACCTCTGAAAAAACTCCACATCTTTTCAACAGAAACTGATTATTGTCTGTGTCACTGGGCGATTTCAGATGTTTCTGTGAAGAACAGCAAAGCTCTTGACATCAAGTAATAATAAAAGTGCACTTCATATTCTTCCAAGTGATAACATGTTTTGGATTTGAGGCAATTCATTAGATGCTTAAATGTAACTCAATCTATTGTATTAAGAATGGCAGCTGCATAATGATAAAGAATTAACTTCAACTTCCACATTCTAAGAGTGAAAACCAAGGAGAAAATGAGATGATGCCATCTAAGGCACCACTGGCCTCTGGGTGTGAGCTGCCAACATGACAAGAAAAGGCTCAGGACAGCTCATGTCAACTTCCCCATCCTCATAAAGTGGCAAGTTCTAAATGTTTTATTTGATTGTGGTTTTTTCACACTAGATATACTCCACTGTGTCCTCCAATAGAAAAACAGCAATACAAACAGCAAGCCTGTACAAAACAGGTGGTCACAAACTATCTGCAGGCACCTGCAGATGGGATCGTTTCCAGGTGGTGGGAACAATGAGTGACAGCACACAAACTCGCCTTTTTCAAGTCTTCTTCTTTGAAAATGGTGAAAGATATTTGTCCTTTTGACAGATGAACTCCTGCAAAGCTTTCAGCACGTGGATCCTGACGTGCAGCAATGACCCACTGGCAATGCCACCACTCAGGGAAAAAAGGGTGGAGCATGAGGCTGCTCGAGCAGGATGGCAAGGTTTTGGATTTGACAGGTACTTGGTCTCTACCACCGTAGTAGTACATGTAGGTATTAAAACAGAGTGTATGAGGTTATTCACATTAATGAAAGTCCTGGCATCCTCCCTCTGGATGCTGTATCAACCTGCTGGATGTAACTTCCCACCACAACAGCCCGTCGGGCTATTTGAAACTTCAACACATTTCAACCAGCAACAGCAAAACTTTCCTTCTGAAACCTTGGACTGATTACTTTTTTCCCTCCTCCACAGAAAAGCTCAGCCAAAACCGTTCCAAAAATGAGGCTAAGAAAAAGCTTTCATGTATGCAGATTATTATTTTTTCATTTGGAAATTAGAAGTTTCTCTTCCAAAATCTTTGAGGAGACACTTTATGTGGGAGAAAGCGTTATGTCTTAGATATATTGTCACAATATAAAAATCTGCCTAAATTTGGCCAAGCTATGTGCTTCAGGGGGAGAAGATACAAATTATCGATGTATTCACACTTAAGACTTTTGTCGGTTATTAAAACGTCAGGTTACAGGCTTGCTGAGAACATTTCATCCTCTTGCAGCTGCTTAGTACACAGGGACCTGCCTGAGCCATCTGCAGTGAAATGCCCGTTTGCACAGAGCTCTGCCATCGTTTTAAACAACAAAAGGGTTGATTCAGATAGAGGGAAGAAATTTTTTATTATGAGGGTGTTGAGACACTGGCACAGGTTGCCCAGAGAGGTGGTGGATGCCCCATCCCTGGAAACACTCAAGGCCAGACTGGATTGAGCTCTGAGTAGCCTGATTTTGTTGATATCCCTGCTCACTGCAAGGGGGTTGGACTAGATGGCATTTAAAGATCCCTTCCAACCCAAACCATTCCATGATTCTATGTGCCACCTCCACAATGACACAGCTGATAGCAAAGCCTCCTGGAGACTGCTCCACAGCATGATTCCCCACGGGGTCTTTCCTTGTGGTAGCTGATGGAGATAATTCCCAATTCTGGCTGAGGGAGAGCCTGAGCCAGGAGGGGATGTAGGGAAAACACAGGGAGATTGGGAAATGTAAGAAGGATGTGATGGAAACCCTCTGGAAATCTGGAGAGAAGAAAAGGACAGGCTGGGAGCGCAGTGCTGAGCCAAGAGAAGGGCACTGGGATTAGGAAGCAGCAGTGGGAATTAAAAATGGGTGCAGTGAGGGTCTAAAGGGTGCAGGGAAGAAGCCACTTGAGCAAGGGGCTGGGAAGAGCCAGGCTGCAGGGCCTAGGGCAGAAGGAGTAAAAAACACATACAAGGTCTTTCTGGGGAATGGGTGGAAAACAATTACAGCATTCACGCCTTCAGAGCAGGAACTGCACCCCAAATTCCCAATCCTGCTATCCCTTTGCTGTCAACAAACATGACAGACTTGCTGACAAACTCCTTCCCAACAAGAGCAAGCTCTCAGAAAATGGTAATTAATCATTATTTTGTTACTTTAATTGCTAAAATGGCAGCAATCTGCATTTATCACTCATGTGGGTGGATCAGTACTGCAAACTATTTTTGAAGTTTGCTTTAGAAAAAAAACACAGGTATTAGAATGAAAACAGGTATTTTTACAGAAAATTCTAGGTATACACATATATTATGTACATATCATAGTATATTCTTCCACTCCTCTTACCACAATTTCCCTTATTCAGCACATCCTCTGCATCTCTCCAGGTCTGGATCTGAGCAACACAAGACAAGATCCCTGCTCATTTGGCCAAACATTTGGAGGATGTGAAGTGAAAGAGAGGTGGGGAACAAAAAGGAAGATCTCACAGCATGAACATTGCTTGGAGAACATCATCCCATTGCTGTCAATGGACAAGTAATTTCAACCTTTCTGTTTTGGGGTGGATTTTTTTGGTTTTGGTTTTGTTTTGTTTTTTTTTAAAGCTTTGCATTATTTCTGATCCTCTTTTTCAAAGAGAGGAGAATCACCAGCCACTTGCCCAGTGGACTAGCACACTTTGTGAAGCATCCAAATCCTGGAGGCACCAACCTCAGAAGTCCACAAGGAACCCAAATAACTCCATCTTCAGCAGTGATCGATTTGTGTAGTAAATGCAGCACAGGCCACGTTGTAAGCAATACTGAATGATGCAGAGGTGTTCTGAAAAAATGTGCTAGAAAAGCATCTGAAATGAAAATGAAAACTGAAGGTATTTGACTTGGGTATTTTCACTCTGATTTTCAAACCCCGAGTCTCCATATGCATTTTATTTCCCTAGTAAATATTTATTTTTACACAGCCAAGCTTTGATTCAAGCTACTTGTCTGCCACCAGACTTTTCTTTTGAAGCACCACTTAGATACTATTCACATGTGACCATGAACAAGGTTAAGCTGCACTACTACACTAACCAATTATGTTGTTTGTAAGTCTGCTAACAAGAAAAAACAGGTATTTACTACAGCTCCATGCCGTCATTTCCTCACACTCAAAGTTGTCTGAGATGTTTTAAAACAAAAGAAGTAAAAAAATTCCTCAAGCAAAGAAGTAGTGAAGTTCTTCTGCTAACTTCTCTGTCTTTAAAACAGACATACCACAAGGTTCAGAATTCAGGAGCCTTTCGGCTCCTAAAATTAGTAGGTGGTTTTCAAAACCCAGCATTTCCACTGCTGAGCAGGCAAAAACATAGCGCTTACATGCTTAGTTACTGGCTCCTTTTCTTTGGAAACCAAGAACAGGCTGGACAAAAGTGTAATAAACGAGTGGAGAATTTGGTGCTAATAGAAAATGAGACTAGAAAACCTCAAGCAAACAACGCCCAGTTATCCAAAAACAAGCACACGAGGATCAGAAAGCAAATCCCCCATTGCCGTCTGTCTCCACGCCCCACCCTGCTGTGGGTTCCCAAGAACTCTTCCCCCTAATTTTGCCATTGTGGGTCAGATCTACCAAAAAGGCCTGGATTCCTAAATGACAGCACTGACGTGCTGCAGAAAATCCTACAGAACATGTATAAATTCTCCACACAACATCCAAGAACTTCATGTGTTCAGCTACTGCACTGACCATAGAGCTCTTGACAGGCTACAACTTTTACCTAGATGTACTCAATAGGAAGCCACAGAGATTGCTCTGGATCCCTCAGCTTACATAAACACTGAAAAAACAGCAAAGAACTTGGGGCCAGGTGACAATTGTCTACCTCAACAGCGAGTACAGATCAGTTTGCATTGCAAGCATAGCCTTGATCATAAATTAAAACAGCTATGGGAATTCCACGTACTGTCAGGGAAAATGTAATTAAGCTC
Source organism: Leptocoma aspasia (assembly GCA_013399835.1). Classification (NCBI taxonomy): domain Eukaryota; kingdom Metazoa; phylum Chordata; class Aves; order Passeriformes; family Nectariniidae; genus Leptocoma; species Leptocoma aspasia. Next base: position 636,255 of record VXAX01004548.1, on the reverse strand, counting down.
CATTATTCAGGCTATGAAGGACTAAAGGTATAATTTATCCTTCTCTCCCAGCCCTTCCAATCGCCTGCCTTTCAGGCATGCCGGCTGGGAAGATGATTCCAATGAGGCAGATACTCATTGTCAGATATATCCCGATGGCTGAATCAACTCATTTTAAACAGACTCCTGGACAATGTATAGGAACAAGTTTCATGGCACTTGGGCTAGATTTGAACCAGGGGAAGGGAAGATGCTCCAAAGCCTCCAGCATGAGCTGTCAGAGCTCCTGGATGCCCTGTTCTCCACTGCTCAGCCAGCAGTTCTCTGCTGATTCAGCATCCATGCCCACAAATGAGAAACAGATGTCAAATTTTACTAAGTTATGCTTCTCAACTGCTAACTGAAAATTAGTTAAGATACATTACATGGTCTTAGGTCAGAACACTCCTCGACAGACAAGGAATACAGCTTGACAGAAAAAAATAAGAAAACTGAGTTTGCGCTAAAGCCTCATCTCAACTTCAAACAACTTGAGATCAGATTTAGGGAGTAAAAGTCCTAGAGAGACCTCAAGCAGTCCTTTAAAGTAACTTGCTAGCCACAAAGGTTGACTCTAAAAAGTCACGGTTATCTTTTATCTGGCACCTTTAGAGTTGTCAGGCAACACAGAATTGATATGTTTAGAAGAAACAATTAGTGGGGAAAAAAACTATGACACCCAATTTGTACTGTGCAGCAGAAAGATGAGCCTTTTCCTCTCGGCTCTCCGAGTTACACCAGCTTTCAACTTCTGGAGGCATCTTGGTGGTTAAACCACATCTTGAGACCCTCAAGTGAAGTCACAGGTGCCTTCCAGGAATGGATCCTTGGCTAAATACAGGTTGCACTTTGGTGTAACAAGTTGCTGGATGCACATCAATGCAGCATGGTGACTTGTGACACACAGATCAGACTACAGGTTTTCTTGACTCCTCCTGGTCTTAAATGTTTCACGTTTTCCTTTCAGCATACTAAAACTAAAAATAAGGATACTAAGGTCTCCATCCAATGAAATAGGTCTAATATGGGGGAGAAAAGGCAACAGCCAGTGAATTCTGGAGTTCTGCAGTGACACTGTGTGCACAAATTAAAAATTACCAGACCAATTTGAGGATATAAATGGTCCTCATGCAAATTATGTCAGCTGTTGTGCCTACACACTGTGTCCACAGCAGAACTCTTTGGGTGAGGGTGTTTACCATTCCCAAGCAAAGGCATGGCTGAATAACCCAACTGCTGGAGAACCACTGCCCAAACTGAAAAATAAACACATGGCTTCTCACTCTACACATGTGTGAGGTCCAGAACAACTGTAGTAAGAGGGCCAACTGTAACAACTAAGAGAAGGGACACCAGGCTTTAATCAGGAAGCTTTCACTATCTCAGTTCTGAGCAGCTATTCTATTTCCATCCTGTAGGTAAATATCTATTGCGGCTCTGTCCATCCTGGATTTTCAGGGCTTTCCACTGTCAGCAAGAACAGAAATCTGTGAAAGAAGCAGCCCACACATTCAAGTAAGAAAGCATCTAAAAACCCAAATCCCTGGTTGGCATGAGCACTCTCAATGTAATCGCTGCTAATTCCTGTGCCACTGACAACAGTGGTTGAGTCTGATGAAGGGAAAGAGTTGTGCAAGCAGAGCTGAAGCATCTGTTAAGTCTGTGATCTTATTCCACACAAAACTTTCTGGCTACTAGGAAGAAGTGGCTTCTATTACTTCTCTGAGCTTCCCACGCAGCACCAACCCACATCTTCATTACCTGCATCCAACCCCCCCAGTGGGTGCCTGCTGGCTCCCTGCTACCTCAAACGTCAGCAGAGTGTAGCTAATACTACTTGTTACTCCTTAGGTTTTCTGGCCAGTCATCCAAAAATCTCTCCACAATCTTGTCAACTCGCTTTGCTGTTGCTGCCTGGGAAAATCTCTGCAACCGCTCGCATTTGGCCGGTTATCCCCACGGCCATATGGTCCCAACGCCTCTCCTCCGCTCGCCATGAAAGCTTAACTTGTAATTCGGCAAAAACGAGAAGCCCGCATCCCCCTGCTCACGGCTGCTCTGTGGGTTTTTCCAAGAGCTGTAATGAGGAATGTTAAACAAACACCTTTAATTAAAGGAATGTTTGTTTAGTGTAATTAAATGCCTAAGGAACACCGCACTGTTGCAACCCCGGATAGTTTTGCAGTGCGTGCTGTACCTTGCGATACTCGAGTGCGAGGGAAATAATGCAAGCAAGTGACAACCGGGCAGTAAACACCCAAATATTAAGCAGCGTCCAAGCCATGCTACCCGTTTACCAACGCCTACGTGTCGAGAGGAACCGGCATTCCTGTATCAGCTGAAACAGGGTAAACCTGAGAAACTGAGTTACAAAAAATCCTGAAAAATAGAGAAGAATAAAACCCCAGCCCCAAACTCACAGCGTTTTCAGTCCCATTTCCTCTACTCTCTTCAACTACCTTTCTATCCGAGCAGAAAAGAGGAGTCCTTTGAAGGACGAGACTTTCGACACCGCTCCCAAAGCAGCACAGGGCTTGTTTTTTATGTGACAAAAGTATTTCCCTTCCTTTCCAGCCGCCTCCACGGCGATCCAGCGCACTGCCAGCCCCGAGTGAAACCCAAGTCTCCCGCCTGGCAGGGTGGAGCATTCCCCCCGGGCTGCAGCTCCGCTCCGTTTTTCGCTGAACTACCGCAACTCACTCGAAGTTTTGGGGCGTTTATTTTGTGAAGACAAAAGGAAGAGAAGCGGCGGGACCCACGGCGGGGGCCGGGGCCAGGCGCGATAGCGGCACTCGAGATGTTTACCGCGACTTCGAG